>NWSH02000162.1:4708189-4722956 GCA_002382865.2 Heliothis virescens | reverse complement strand
CTAGGTTTTACCGGTAAATCCTAGGATTTACCACAGTTCGGGCTTTTACAGTAACAGATACACCGACAACAAAGTTTTATTAAAACAACAATTTACCTGCTATGAATTTTCACATTCAATTTCCAAAGAAAACGTCATTGAAAATGGGCCTTAATCGTCGTTTTCGAATGCACTTAGCACCCAGTACCCACCAGATGCAGACGTCTCCAAAGTTGGACCACAGCATCCGGCACTCCGCTGCTCACATCCAATCTACCTTAGATATACGCATCTGATGTGGCCAGGGATGCCAGTGAAGTTTGAACCGCCTGTGCACAATTTTCCGTTTACTTAGTTGTAGTCAGATTTTGAAAATTATGGTAGGTATTTGTGGAATTATTCGGAAGTTTGTTGTAGTAACGTAAGACGTAAGAATTTTTTTATATGGATACATGAAGTGGTGTAGAAATTTTATTTGGAGTTGGGCCATCATCAAATGACCCTTCATTCTGTAGCTATGTTTCGGCGACTTAGCTACTCCCGAGTTCACGCACATAAAGATAATATGCATATATATACACTAGCTTCCGCCAGCGGTTTCACCCGCTTTACCGTGTGAACTACTGCGCGAACCCGGATAATTAGTAGCTTGTAGCCTTCCTCGATAAATGGGCTATCTAACACTGAAAGAATTTTTCAAATCGGACCAGTAGTTCCTGAGACAAGCGCGTTCAATCAAACAAACAAACTCTTCAGCTTTATAATATTAGTATAGATTTACAGACACAAGTATAGTTTACGTGATTTCGTGAAATAAAAACATCTCCAGCTTTCGAACAGCGGTTTTTTCAAGGTTTCGTAGAATCTTCTAGAAATAGTTATTGCATATACGAGTACAACCCGCTCCGCTCATGGCCCGGTTATCACTTGAAGAAATCTCACAAGTTACCCGTTCGCTTGTTTACCTCAGTTTAAGCCGAGCTGAGCGATGCTCTAGTTTAACGCAAAACTTAATTTTGTCATTCCCAGTTTGTTACGTAAATAGGGATTAAGTTTTACTAAGATATCTTATGATGGATACTCTAAAATGCGGCAAACATGTATTATGACTACATTTTACGTAGACGCAAATCTCTTTAAATAAGATGATTGCCTCAAAGTCTACTGCTACACAAAACTAAATGTCGGCCCAATAGGTTCATCCATTTAAGAGCTACGACAGACATAGACAGACGAACACACGTAGGTAGTTAAACCAATAACACCCCTCTTCGCACCGGGAGCCAAATCCCCGAAAATCTCAAACATCGACAAATCTTTGCAAAAATCGTAACCCCTCCATTAGCAGTCAGGCTAAAAACGTGTCCTTTTTCAAGATACCCTCTGAAAACAAATAATAATAGTTCATAATCTTGCCTTCGTCCATTCGCCTTTGACAGGGGGCGTTCGTGTCTATAACTCAGTAGCACCCGCCCAAAACATGTGTTCTATGATATATGGCACAATATGGTTACAACGTATAAATATCCCCCTAAGATTATAGGGAAAAGGGGATATGGAGGTGGTTTTATGGGGGCTTATGGATGCTTACTTTGGGAGTTTCTAATTATTCTCTTTTAGATATGAATGTTTGGTGTAATTAGGATGTAATTTTTATCTTTAATTTTGCATAGATTAAGAATTTGGAATCAGAAAAAGTTTTTATAGATTTAAGAAGACTATGAGCCCTCACCGTTTGTTGAAAAACCGCACCAAAATCGGTTCAACAATTATTATTATTATTTTTTGTAATATGTGGTATGAAAGGAAATAGTTATTTCCTCCCATTAATAAAATAACCTTTCTTACCAACAAAACTTCGGCTGCACAGTGTGATAAACGCGAAAATTGAGGCACAAAATTTTCCACCCCTGTTTTTTTCTATTTTCTTCATAAATATTGGTTTTGAAGGGGATTTTTAAAAGTATACAGTAAAGTGTTTGCTGCAGCGACTGTTGCAGTAAGATTGCAGTATTATTGGGTATAATGTCATAATGTCCGTTCTGTGAAGGGATTTTGGTTCGATACAGGTTTTTCTTTTTGTTTTTTTTATTGTTCGGTTTATTTTTGCAGTAAACAATTGTTCAGTTGTATGCAATCGGTTAAAGTTAACGCCAAAGTATTACCGAAAATAATGTAACAATATAATCCCTACTAATATTATGAATGCGAAAGTAACTCTGTCTGTTACGCTTTCACGCCTAAACCAGTGAGCCGATTTTTTATCCGATTTAAAGGAAATAATTCCTTCGGGAAGCGGGCGAAGCCGCTGGCAGAAGCTAGTACTTATTACTATTTTCTAAAAGTCATTCACTGCACTTTTAATACAAAACTTGAAAATGTTGTTAAAAAAACTGTCTCATTTTCTTTTCACCCAAGTGTATCTCATCTACCGCCTCACAATATCCTTCTCCATCCCTATTTTAGGTGCAAACACCGCACAAAATGGCGCCCAACCAAACAGTTATCACGTAACACTACTTTTGCAATAACGAAACGCGAATGAATCCGGACGGCAAACTTGTATGTAATGAAAAATGTTGCCGTCTTGTGATGGATGCCGTTAAGTTGGTACTGTGAAACTTGCAATATCTTGGGGGTATTTGTTGGTCGTATGTCGTGAGAAAAAGTGTTGAAAATAGTCGTTTTTTTTTTAACTTATATGTCGCTGTTGTCGTAAATCAAAAATATATTGTGACATGACGTTCTTTGATCCCGTATTGGGTTTGGCATTTTTTTTTTGTTTTGTAGCAGTAGACGTATACATCATCGGATTTTGACGCCCTTATCCCTTGAATAAAACTTGCCAATCGATGGTTTAAGAAAACTGACTGTACTTACTTATTTGTAGTGTAAAGACTACGTAAAAATAATTGTATCAATTCCTAAAATCTAAAACATCAGTCAACTGGAACAAATATTGCAACTATGAATGATGATCTTATGGACTACGTGTTGACACCTGACACTGATGTCGTGGTGTCAGATCGGAGTGTCAGATTGTGTCAGAATGATCGAATGTCGGGCAGGTACGTGAATATATTACTGTCTGTATTCGGCTTTATTTTGATCGTTGTTGCTAGTTGAAATTGAATCTGTGGGGAATAGAACTTTGTATGATATCTAAGCTTGACTTTATTTGATTCTGGTTTATTATATACTTGTTATTTACTGCTGGTACTACTATGTTCTGATGGGCCGGGATACTGAATGCAACAAATACGTACCTAATTACGTTTTCAGTAGCTTATGCTAGAATAATTTACATTAAAACAAATATACAAAAAAATGAGACAGTACTTTTGAACAAACATAGAATTTCAAAAAATAAATACTTACATTTTTGTTTAACAATAACTGAAAAACAAGTTTCTAAATTACGATAAAAATCTAGACGATAAAAGGTAGTCTGCGTCTCTTAAAACCTTTTGCTTAAAATATTAGTATAAAAACAATAATAACAGCATTATATTCTAAAGACTGTATTAAAAAAACTTGCCAGCGACACATTTTACATTTGAATATTCAAACTAATAAACAACTTGTACCGTCGACGGCTCGTTATATCATAACGGTTCGTCACACAGATGGTAGCTATTTCAATATTATTGCACTGAGTATTTATTGCCGAGAAATATCAACGAAGAATTTTTTCCGTTAATTGTGTACGTTACACCACTGTGTATAAGTAGGGTGTTTATAAATGAAGTTTGTTTGTATGGGTTTGCTTAAATTTAAGTGATTTTTTTATTAATTTTAACTATACTTCATGAATCAATGCAAATAAGCTATACGTTTAATTTTCAACAAGCTTCCACCAGCAGTTTCAACCGCATACCATGGGAACTATTCCGCGCAGCCGGACAAAACGTAGCCCACAGTAATCCTCGATGGCAAACACTGAACTTTTCAAATCGATCCAGTAGTTTTTGAGATTTGCGCGTTCAAACAAATAAATTGTTAAACTTCGTCTTTATGTCTGACCCTACTGTAATGTTGAAGTCATCAAAACAAGTAGTGACTAAGTGACTACCTACTGACCTCACCAAACCCTACAAAGTACATAACCTACATTCCATTCAGATGAGCTAACCTTTGCTTACGATCGTAATTCTAAAGCAAATTACTTGTAATCCTTTGATTGTTTGCTGAACTACTAGTACATAATAATTATTTAATTGTATCCTTGTATATCATGGACACAAATAGCTGATTACAGTCAAAACATCTCGAGGATACCTAGACTATGAAGTCTGAAATTACAATATCACATTGAGCAGTTAGTCGTGGTGATTAATGCTCATTCCTTCTCTGTGTGAGAGGAGGCCTGTGCCCAGCTGTGGGACGATTAAAAGGCTGATGATGATGAAACTGTGAAAGCATTAAATTAAAACATGCTTTTTAATTACTTTTTTTAAAACTAGCCGTTTTCCCGCGGTTTCACTCGCATCCCGTGGGAATTACTGCCCGTACCCNTTTAAGAAGACTATGAGCCCTCACCGTTTGTTGAAAAACCGCACCAAAATCGGTTCAACAATTATTATTATTATTTTTTGTAATATGTGGTATGAAAGGAAATAGTTATTTCCTCCCATTAATAAAATAACCTTTCTTACCAACAAAACTTCGGCTGCACAGTGTGATAAACGCGAAAATTGAGGCACAAAATTTTCCACCCCTGTTTTTTTCTATTTTCTTCATAAATATTGGTTTTGAAGGGGATTTTTAAAAGTATACAGTAAAGTGTTTGCTGCAGCGACTGTTGCAGTAAGATTGCAGTATTATTGGGTATAATGTCATAATGTCCGTTCTGTGAAGGGATTTTGGTTCGATACAGGTTTTTCTTTTTGTTTTTTTTATTGTTCGGTTTATTTTTGCAGTAAACAATTGTTCAGTTGTATGCAATCGGTTAAAGTTAACGCCAAAGTATTACCGAAAATAATGTAACAATATAATCCCTACTAATATTATGAATGCGAAAGTAACTCTGTCTGTTACGCTTTCACGCCTAAACCAGTGAGCCGATTTTTTATCCGATTTAAAGGAAATAATTCCTTCGGGAAGCGGGCGAAGCCGCTGGCAGAAGCTAGTACTTATTACTATTTTCTAAAAGTCATTCACTGCACTTTTAATACAAAACTTGAAAATGTTGTTAAAAAAACTGTCTCATTTTCTTTTCACCCAAGTGTATCTCATCTACCGCCTCACAATATCCTTCTCCATCCCTATTTTAGGTGCAAACACCGCACAAAATGGCGCCCAACCAAACAGTTATCACGTAACACTACTTTTGCAATAACGAAACGCGAATGAATCCGGACGGCAAACTTGTATGTAATGAAAAATGTTGCCGTCTTGTGATGGATGCCGTTAAGTTGGTACTGTGAAACTTGCAATATCTTGGGGGTATTTGTTGGTCGTATGTCGTGAGAAAAAGTGTTGAAAATAGTCGTTTTTTTTTTAACTTATATGTCGCTGTTGTCGTAAATCAAAAATATATTGTGACATGACGTTCTTTGATCCCGTATTGGGTTTGGCATTTTTTTTTTGTTTTGTAGCAGTAGACGTATACATCATCGGATTTTGACGCCCTTATCCCTTGAATAAAACTTGCCAATCGATGGTTTAAGAAAACTGACTGTACTTACTTATTTGTAGTGTAAAGACTACGTAAAAATAATTGTATCAATTCCTAAAATCTAAAACATCAGTCAACTGGAACAAATATTGCAACTATGAATGATGATCTTATGGACTACGTGTTGACACCTGACACTGATGTCGTGGTGTCAGATCGGAGTGTCAGATTGTGTCAGAATGATCGAATGTCGGGCAGGTACGTGAATATATTACTGTCTGTATTCGGCTTTATTTTGATCGTTGTTGCTAGTTGAAATTGAATCTGTGGGGAATAGAACTTTGTATGATATCTAAGCTTGACTTTATTTGATTCTGGTTTATTATATACTTGTTATTTACTGCTGGTACTACTATGTTCTGATGGGCCGGGATACTGAATGCAACAAATACGTACCTAATTACGTTTTCAGTAGCTTATGCTAGAATAATTTACATTAAAACAAATATACAAAAAAATGAGACAGTACTTTTGAACAAACATAGAATTTCAAAAAATAAATACTTACATTTTTGTTTAACAATAACTGAAAAACAAGTTTCTAAATTACGATAAAAATCTAGACGATAAAAGGTAGTCTGCGTCTCTTAAAACCTTTTGCTTAAAATATTAGTATAAAAACAATAATAACAGCATTATATTCTAAAGACTGTATTAAAAAAACTTGCCAGCGACACATTTTACATTTGAATATTCAAACTAATAAACAACTTGTACCGTCGACGGCTCGTTATATCATAACGGTTCGTCACACAGATGGTAGCTATTTCAATATTATTGCACTGAGTATTTATTGCCGAGAAATATCAACGAAGAATTTTTTCCGTTAATTGTGTACGTTACACCACTGTGTATAAGTAGGGTGTTTATAAATGAAGTTTGTTTGTATGGGTTTGCTTAAATTTAAGTGATTTTTTTATTAATTTTAACTATACTTCATGAATCAATGCAAATAAGCTATACGTTTAATTTTCAACAAGCTTCCACCAGCAGTTTCAACCGCATACCATGGGAACTATTCCGCGCAGCCGGACAAAACGTAGCCCACAGTAATCCTCGATGGCAAACACTGAACTTTTCAAATCGATCCAGTAGTTTTTGAGATTTGCGCGTTCAAACAAATAAATTGTTAAACTTCGTCTTTATGTCTGACCCTACTGTAATGTTGAAGTCATCAAAACAAGTAGTGACTAAGTGACTACCTACTGACCTCACCAAACCCTACAAAGTACATAACCTACATTCCATTCAGATGAGCTAACCTTTGCTTACGATCGTAATTCTAAAGCAAATTACTTGTAATCCTTTGATTGTTTGCTGAACTACTAGTACATAATAATTATTTAATTGTATCCTTGTATATCATGGACACAAATAGCTGATTACAGTCAAAACATCTCGAGGATACCTAGACTATGAAGTCTGAAATTACAATATCACATTGAGCAGTTAGTCGTGGTGATTAATGCTCATTCCTTCTCTGTGTGAGAGGAGGCCTGTGCCCAGCTGTGGGACGATTAAAAGGCTGATGATGATGAAACTGTGAAAGCATTAAATTAAAACATGCTTTTTAATTACTTTTTTTAAAACTAGCCGTTTTCCCGCGGTTTCACTCGCATCCCGTGGGAATTACTGCCCGTACCCGGATAAAATATAGCCTAAGTCACTCGTGGATAATGTAGCTTTCGAATGGTGAAAGTATTTTTAAAATCGGTCCAGTAGTTTTTGAGCCTATTTATTACAACCAAACAAACAAACAAACAAAGTTTTCCTATTTATAATATTAGTATAAGAAAAACCGCTTCAAAATTCATTGCGCAGTTTTAAAGATTTAAGCATACAAAGGGATATAGGGACAGAGAAAGCGTCTTTGTTTTATACTATTTAGTGATTAATTAGCTAAGGTATCAATCAAATCTACCTTTACACGAAATTATTAATATAGATTGTTAGGTTCATTAATATCGGACTCAGTTGCACCCATCCATCTCAATAGCTTACTAATGGTAAGTTAATTCACTTAATCCCAATTGTTATATGCACATAAGAACATTATGTAGTCTGTCTGTATGTATTATGACTAATTGCTGGACAAAGCTATCAAAGGGACGGTTGCCATGGTAACGGGTAAATACCTGAGAAGATCAGGTTTAGGAGGTTTTGAATTAATGTTTTGTTGTCTGTTATGTTTGTATGTATTTGATTTAAATATTTTATGTGTAGATTTTGTTTTAAATATAAACGCCAAATATATTATGTTGAAGCTGGTTTAGTAATATACGTAAATATTTGGGTGTCCGTAAAACATAAAAATTGGATCATTATAACTGTCTTAAAAACTAAAATAAACAAATGATGGTTAAAAAAACTATCACTACCTATCAAAAATCCAAATAGCAATACATTAGTTTAACGTTTACAATTCAACCCTTCACTGCAACAGTGGAAAAAAACACAAAAAAATATTTTCCCAAAATTGCAGCTAAAATTCAGCTTTCCCCACATTTGAAGGCGCGAACATAAAAGCAGTAATATTAACCGTTAAAATCAGTGAGTGTGTACGTCTGGAGTCCGCGTTATCTCGTAACAAATGATTATGGAATTTATGGAAGATGAACGACTGAGGTGCGGCTTTACCACGGGTAGGGTACGGTTAGACGGTTTGGTTCAATAATATGAAAAACTTTTGAAGAATAAATAATACAAAAATTAAAAAATCTTCTGGGTATCTAAAATACAAATAAGAATATCTACCTAAATTGTACAAAATAAACTTTTATTGTTGCTAGCGAAAATATTGTAATAACAATGCTATTAAAACGTATTGAATCAAATATCGTATACCGTCAATACCGCATTTGTAATTGAAACATTTCTGTTACATAAAATCAGTAGTTTTTCGTATTCTGTATAGTTTTTCCATTCCATTATTTACTCGTGAAGATTTTGTTAAAAGTTTATTAGACATTGGAAATTAACACTACTATACTTATACATAAAACAAAATAGTCTTTAAAATTACCTTTAAACGCACGACTAAAGCAACTCAAAATTCAAAACTTAACATTTAAAATTATTCTCCTAACCGTACAGCCAGGAGAACGCGGAAATCCGTTGAAAACCCGACTTGGACTCCCAGTTCTTGATACAGAAAGAAAAAAAATATTTTTATACGACGCCCCTCTTCTTCGCCTTTGAAATGGCTTTAAACCTATTTATCATCACGACCTCTCCTTTAAGGGGTAAAAAAAAATTTGACTGATATCCCCGGAGTGATTCGAAATAATTCCGGCATTTTTCCTGTTTTTCCAAGCGTGGCGTTGATAGGGTTAAGTAAGTCTGTTAAAAGGTTGTTTTGTTCAGTAACGTTGTTTTGTTTGAATATGGTGTCTGTGCTTCATTATTGGGTTAATGTATGTGGGCAGATGAAAATAAATTAGTTGTTTGATTGTTAGAATTTACTTAAAGGTTTATGGTTTAGGTGCTACCTGTTATAATGTAGAATACTTATAGAAGATACATAACACTTAGGGTCCGTTTCACAGGTTCCAGGTATAGTTCTAGATAGCTACCTGACAGATAATGTTATAGAAATGTTTTAATTTTGATTAAATTTGACTAGTAGCTAAACTGATATAATTATATAAGTATGCTTGTTTTATACCATGAGTAAATTAATCTATAGATACTAATATTATAAAGCTGAAGAGTTTGTTTCTTTGCTTGAACGTGCTAATCTCAGGAACTACTGGTCCGATATGAACATTTTTTTCAGTGTTAGATAGCCAATTTAACGAAGTAGGCTACTTTTTAACCGGGTGCGCCGAGTAGTTCCCACGGGACGCGGTTGAAACCGCTGGCAGAAGCTAGTTACAAAATAAACCTTAACAAATACTTATACTTATAATATTGTTTTTTGTTGCAGGTATGATCCTTTCAATAAATAAAAGCGGTAACGTAAGTAAAACAAACAACACATACGTATCAATATTCAGATATTCAGCTTATTAACTAAAATAGCTCAATACAGTATCATTTTTGGAAATGTCAAATACATAACCGATATATTTGAATACCCGAAAATTCCGAAATTATCAGTAAACAAGGCCTAATCTCAGCACCACTAATTAAATAGCATTTTGATAAAATCAGCCCCCTATATCGTAATGAATACAAAAATAAATTTCAACTCCTAAAAAACATCGTAGACCTTATGGCCTTTATATAAGGATCAAAATACCTTGTTTTCTATTATTCTGAACGAATAATAAACTTGGTTTTTCCTTTAATGTCAGGTACAAGTTTCCTTTGACAATAACATCTGGTTTTGATGTCTTAATAAACCCTTAGAATGCTATCTAGGGGTATCAAGCACCCCTAACGATTCGACGCGGTTGCGTAAGGGTTAATTGCTAGTATTGTTGGTCATATCTAAATGATTCGGATTATCTTAAATCAATAGTTGGATTATATTTAACGGGAATTAGAAGATGTTGAAGTCTTAAGATTAAGGCTAAGAACATGGTTTCTTTTGATAACAAGATTAAGACCCAATTTCAGAGGTTCTAGATTCTAGAATGTTCTGGATATATTTAAATTTTGACTTATTTTCTATGACATTAGGTATCTGATAGATAGCTATCTAGAACTTATCTGGATCCCCTGAAATTAGCCCTAATGCTTGTAATTTTTATATCATGTGAGTTATGGTGCTCTGGATAAAGCGCCAACCTCTCAAGCATAAGTGCTAGGGATCGAATCCAAGTCAGGCAAGTAGGTACTAATGCAACTTCTAAGTCGGTGTGTACTTTTTAAGCATATTTTGGACACCAATGGCTGATTGAAGGTGAAGGAAAATATCTCGAGGAAACCTGGACGATAAAGTCTGAAATTATCAACCCATAGAGCAAGCGTGGTGATTAACGTTCATTCCTTCTCTGTGTGAGAGGAGGCCTGTGCCCAGCAGTGTGACGACAAAATGGTGATGATTTTAATATCAACGTAGACTGATATAGTAAATATCACCAATTTTAATAATGACCTCAATTCGTTGCTCTTGCGTATAATTAACTTGATATTATAGCAATTTTACTGAAATTAACTGAAAATATTTTGTAAATCCCACATACGTTATAGTAATACATACCTGTAACTATTTAACTGTATATTTGAATAATCTATATATCTATGGAATTACTGAGTAAAGATAGAATTTTGACATGAAGCTACAAGAGTAATATCAATTCAAATCTCCAGTAAGTAAATCAACAGATAGATCAGATTATTGAAATCCACCTTGAGTACATTACGTCAGAACATCAAAGTCTTAAACTCTCAAAGCGACAGACGAACTTTTATATTTAGAACACAAATATAGGGATTTGAAATATAGTAGTGTTTTATACTTCTTTGTTCGATAAAAGCTATATTCCATTTGTTCATTGGTGTCTTATCCAGATAGTATTGGCGTAGATGATAAGAGCTCCGCAGCCATGTTTATTTGTAGGAAAATGGGGCAAGGCGATATGGATGGATGTCACACCGAAGCGAGCGTTGTTATCGTTCTGATGTAAAGGGAACGAATATTCGTTGTGATGTTCGTTTGTTTTTTGATTGTAGGGAAAAAATGTTGATGTAGGATGGTTTATTAGACTGAATTTGTTCCTTATCAATTCAACAGCGTTATCTTTACTATCTATCTACACAAGTTTAAAAAAAATCCGTGTAAGTATATCTGGAACGAATTGACCCAAAAAGTACTGGACAGATTTAAAAATTTTTTTGACTGTTCGCGAGTAACATAAATATGCTATATTTTGTCCGGCTACGGGAAGATGTTTCCTTGACGCAGGCGAAACGGCGGGAAAACTAATTGAGTATAAATAACATGCCTAAAACCTTTGAGGTAGATAAATTTATGTTTTAGGAAAATTAAGCATAGTAATATATTTAAAAAAAATATTTTCTCAACAGCGGAGCACCTGAAAGTGTCAATATAAACTACGTGGCTCAACTAACTTTAGCAAAAAAGGTTGACACAAACAAATCGCTGATATTAAAATATGACGTAATAGTGCCTTTATTGATTTCCTCACTTCGGTGTGAGAGGCGCCCCAGTGACTTGGACAGAACTAGCCGTGACAAAGAGAGAAAAAACTTTGTTTTTCCAACAAACGAATATCTATAGTCCATTGATTTATTTTACAAGCGCCCACTCTCGATATCTTTGTAGTTATGAAAATAAACGTTATTTTATTTGACGTATGAATATAAATCCTTCACAAATGATATGAAGGATTTTTAATGTGCAATTTTGTATCGTGGATTTTTGATTTATTTTCAGCAAAAATAAAATATCATACCACTTTGATATATTAAACAAATTGGTAAAAAATTACATAAGTGCCTATGAGTTATTTATTTTTTAATAATATTATTTTATTCTGGAGATTAAAATCATTTTGTCCTTTTGAACAATGCCGGTCAGTGCGTTATTTTTTATAACTTTTTCGTCCATACCTAAGTTAAGTTGTGTAATACTGTCAGATAGGATTTTATTTACTCCTAAAAGCATGATTCAGGACTTTCAAACAATGTGTCAGATTTCTCGGCTACATCTCTCCATTTCCAGTCAACATAATTACTAATCCGACACATTTTTACTCTTTATTCTGGGGTACAAAAGGCCCCATTTGCTGGTCGACGTCCCGTGAAATTCAGATTTTAGTTTCGCCTACCTTCGCGTGTAACGGGTTAATAAACTGGGCGCTTAGCTAAATGTTAATTTATATTTTTTATGAATAAATGATCCCCGAGCGTTGGGAGGGTTAATGATATCTGTATTTCAGTAAAAGTGCTTTTAGACTTAAAAATATTAGCGGGATGATAAAAAAGGATTCGCTTGAATTCATAAACTAGGTTTGACCTACTTTGCGGTGTACAGAAAATTGTGAAATATGGAATCGCATTAAATGGTTTTTGTTTTGCCCTTTTGATGTTAGCTAAAAATATTTTCATTTAATTTGGACGGAGTTGTTAAAAAATATCAGTATTTCGTAGATCTAAGTGTGATTAAAATTCAGGGAATTTGTGATTTTTTAATACATTGCTGAAAGCTTTTTATGGAGCATATTTATTAGGGGAATCTGTGTCGAATCCCACGAATATTCAACACAGTTATTAGTACATAAAACATCCCACTAAAATCCCATATATGACAAACACACAAACACAACCAATTTATCTTATAAAAAGACAATAAAATTATATCTTTTCCACCACAATCGTACACTGTAAGGTAACACGATCGGGAACAGCCCAAAATTTATCACTACCGTATAAATTTCTCTTAAGTACAGTAAAAAGGGAACAGTATAAGTTTTTAGCTTGTTCAACAAAAATACTGTGTTCAACACCTAACCATTCTTCTTAGTGAAGACGAGTTCTTTAGAATTTTCTAGAAAATTCCGTTTGTATTTGAAGGTTGTGAAATGTTTTGTTACTCTCTCGTTGTTCTTACCTTTTTTGCGTACACTCGAAGAAACAGTCATTAAAAATGAGACTATTCACTGAAAAAATAATTATAAAAGGTGAGGTGAGGTGCGGGGTGCCGCAGGGCTCGGGATGCGGGCCTGTATGCTACCTCATGCACGTCAACAGCTTGTGCGGCGTTTTACGCAATTGCTCGGCGTACATGTTCGCGGATGACCTGTGTGCGTTACGTGCCGGCACCGACTTCGCTGAAACTTGTCGACTCGTTCAGCTGGACGTAGATCGAGTTGTTAAATGGTCGCATGATAATGGAATAGTCCTAAACGGCGAGAAAACCAAGCTTGTCATAATTCGCTCACCTTACTTGCCGCTAAATGGCGACCCTCCTACAATGTATACACACGATTATGCTTGCATACACAATAATTACGTAAATTGCGATTGTAAACCAATTGCTCGTGATGAATGTGTAACATACCTCGGCGTGAAAGTTGACGAGAACTTTTCATGGACCAATCACATAGAGTATTTGTGCAATAAACTTAGAACATTACTCGGTAAGTTTTATCATCTTAGCTTTAAAGTACCAAAGAATACACTAAAGTGCCTTTATTTACAATTAGTGGAACCAATACTTAGTTACGCTCTCGAATGTTATGGACTTACATTCAAAACTAATTTAGATAAAATAGAAGCACAGCAAATTAGATTCCTAAAACTATTAGTTAATAACAAAACGAAAAGTAAATGCAAAGATAATTATAGTAAGTTATTTAAAATATGTAAAATCCTTCCAATTAGCTTAAAACATAAGTACCTAATCCTGGTCAACAGTCATGGCAGTTGGGAGCGTCACTCGTTGGTAACTCACAACCACTCAACTAGGTCAACATCGGCAGGTAAATTTGACGTTCCTAGAGTTAGTAATTATTTTGGTGACCGTACTCTGGATAAAAGAATACCATATATATTAAATTTTAAAGGTAAACATATTAGATCTTTTATATCAAATAGACCTTGCAAAATAACTAATGCTCGATCTTTATTACCCATAGACAATTTTCACCTCTCCATTTGTTCCGCAATATCTTTAAATGTTGAAATACTTCATTAAAACGACGCCCTCTCAATAAATACAACTTTCACAAAGCGGACTAATGATAAAATAAATAGTGATATACAAAATACTAATTGGTCTGAACTACTCACACACAGAAATTCCGATGAGGCTTTATCTCACATTTTACACTCATATTGTACAATCATTAAAAAACACACACCTTTACAGGCACCCGGTTCTCCTTGGGTTATCCAACTTGGTTCTCTAAAATCCTTAATTGGTTTATTCAAAAGAACAGAAGGCTTGGGTCAAGTGGAAAAATATCAAAATATCTCAGATTACGAAAATTTTCACAGTATAGATCCAGTTTAAGGATACGTGTAAACTGTGTTTTTACAAGGTTATTAATCCTGTAGAGGATAATTACATAAAAACGTTAAACACTTTTGACTATATATTTAACCGCAAAGATAAGCCTGGTATACCTGCTAAAATAAATCATAACGGTATCGAATCCGATAACCCAGAATCAATTGTAAAACTGTTTTCTGATTTCTTTT
>NWSH02000162.1:4672681-4704942 GCA_002382865.2 Heliothis virescens | reverse complement strand
AAATTGCTTTTAACGGAATTCGCGGAAACTTATTACGATGGTTTTACTCCTACATCACTAACCGTAGCCAGAAAGTAGTTATTAATGGACATCATTCAAACATCACGCAAGTAACTTCCGGTGTCCCACAGGGCTCGATTCTTGGACCCCTTCTATTTAATATTTATATAAATGATATTGGCAAATGCTTTCAGAACACTAAGTACCTTATGTACGCAGACGATCTCAAAATATATAAATCCATTGAAAATATTAATGACTGTCTCCTATTTCAACAAGACTTGGATAGCCTTACAGACTATTGCTATAATAATAAATTGCAACTGAGTATACCTAAATGTAATTATTTAAATTTTACCAAAAATAAGCACGTCATCAGCTATGCTTACAATCTTTGTCATGCGCCGCTTCAAAAAGTAACATCTATTAGGGACCTAGGAATAACGCTTGATCATAAACTTCATCTTGACTTACATATTGAAAAAATTGTTAATAAAGCCTATCAGCTCTATGGATTCATAATGAGATCGACCCAAGACTTTAAAAGGGTCTCATCATACCTCTGTTTGTATAAAGCTTTAGTTCGCTCGCAGTTAGAGTATGCTGTGTCTATATGGGATCCTTTTTATAACAAATACGTAGATATGATTGAGAATGTTCAACGTAAATTCTTGCGTGGAATGCACTATAGATGCTATGGTTACTGTTTACCTTATGACCGGTTACTTAGCAAGTATAAGTTATTAACTCTAAGTTCCAGACGGCTGTATCTAGAATCCGTGAATCTCTTTAAAATTGTCACAAATAAGTTTAATTGTATGGATTTGACCAACATGCTATGTTATCTAGTTCCAAGAACCATACATAGGCGACGGGTGTGTGCCGGTAAACTTTTTGCAGTGGGTCGATCCCGAACAAATACAGGTCTCCGTTCCCCCGTCCGCCGTATGGTTGCTAATTATAATAAGAATTTTGAACATATTGATATCTTTTATTGTTCCATGGGCCAGTTCAAGAGTCTTATTCATAAGTCAATTATTAATAATAATAACGTTAACATATTAACATAGTTTATTACCTGTATTATTTATAAATAGTTAATTATTCTTTGTATCTTTTATCCTAACTAGCATCATTTACCATGTTTCTATATATTTTTGTTAATTTGTGGATAACGCTGTGGGCTGCATTGTTACATCCATTTTGATTTACATTATTTACACTCACTACTTACAATGTATCTGTTTGTTGTCTCTATCCAATAAAATAAAAAATAAAAATAAAAAATAAAAATATCTTCTCAATCAATTACCTGCCGATGTAAGAAGCCAGAAAACAAAAAGGAAATTTGCCAAATTACTAAAGCAGTTCCTACTTAGCACGCTGTAAACTTGCAAAATTTCAGTAATATTATATACATGTATTATATAAGTGTCCGTCTGCTCTACTAAATATAAGAAAAAATATGTACCGATCCTGCAGACAAACCGTGTAAACGGTTTTGTGGGGCATAGATTTAAAATAGATTGTTTGTAATAGTAATAATAATAAATAAATAAAAATAAAAAAAGAACTGACTTCCACCTATTCCCGGTACCTGGATAAAAGATAGGCTAATATATAAGCTATATTACTGCAAAGTTTCTTCGAAATCCGTCTTGTAGTGTTGGCGTGAAAGAGTAACATACCTACATACATCCTCACAAACATTCACAATTATAATATTAGTATAGTATATTATTGTCTACAAAAATGTGTTGAAGCACATCTTACCCAGACCCTGACGAGAGAAGGCATACAATTTGATCACCGCGGTTAAAAGTCAAAATAAAATTGATACATTTCTGAAATAACATAGTTTAAAATTTACGTTGCTTTTTTCATGCCCAGTTATTTTTCCGTAAACTAAATTCTCAAATTCATTTATCGGCTGTTTTAAACTTAAAATTATGTTGCAAAAATGTTGATCAATTTATAAAAACGTTTTTGATAGCTAAAAGGTTTTGCATGGAACGACGGCCTATTTGATTTCCTTTACCTAATTAGCCAGGCACCACGATACTCCTTGGTTCTAACCTGCCTGATGACTAGGTGCCGAACATCGAAGAAGTATGTAGATGACAATTTAACGTGCTTTCTGTGGCACGGAGGAATTCATTATGTCCTTTTTTTATATCGATGGGAAATCATCAGTATGACCCCTCCCGCTGTGGGTGACAGCGGCAGGGAGTGTCAGACTTTTACTGACTAAAACCCACCGTGCCAGGGCCGCGGTAAATCTTTCGAACAACCCGCAGCCCCGACGGGCTCTGGCCCTAGTGGGCCCCGCAGGGGATTCATTATGTCCTAGATATTAATTATGACTTTACGTATACCAGTAACCTACGTTTTAAGATTCTTAGTACACACACATCTCGTCATTTATTCAGAAAGTCTCGTATATTAAATGAGCTTTTCAATTATGTACCAGACTACTGGAAAAGATGGTCACGGAACCTGTTATTCTTCTGTAAATTCAATGCGTAAACTAAACTAGCTTTTAAAATAATAATTTTGTAAATGAAAACCAAAACGCACTTGAAATGTATGAGGTTTTTAAAACGCAACTGCGAAACGTATGTTTTTGATTTATGCGAACGAAGTCACTCTGAAAAACAGCGTTAGCATCGCAGCCAAATTGTTATTGCTTTTTGCCGAATTAGCGGAAAAAGCGCTTTACGCTGGGTGGTTTCACATGGCCCATTTTCGTACAAACACAAATACAAAACAGCTTACAATTCAGAATTTAAAATTCTTATTACGTAAGCAATAAGGGTTGTTATTGTTTGTACATTTAAACAATTATGAAGGTTCAATAAATTCTGTTTTGAGATAATTCTGACAGATTTGTTGCTGTGTTAAGTGTTTAATGTTTGCTGATCGGTATCTTTACGCGTATGGAATTGGTATTGAAATATTCATATTTGTTTGTTATGTAATATAACGGCTATTTTATCCCGAAGCTTAGTTTGAATTACTTATGTTGTAGCTGTGGATATTTTCGTAAACAAGACGGTAAGAAACTCGACAGATTTTTACCAAAAAAGTGATAAAAATGGTTTTAAATGTAGAATTGCCTAATCTTTTGTGTAACAGCTGTCAGTTTTCAATGGGTGACTAACTTATTTGTTCTGACTAACAGCAACTTTTAACTGCACCAGAAAAAGGTCAGACCATACAACAAATAAGCACCACTAGACAAAGGTACCTATAGGTCAAAAGAAACGTAACACATTAATTGTGCAAGTTCGGTAAAAAGTAAATGCCAAAATAAAGCCCAGAGCACAAGTGACGTACAAATATTGTTTGGAAGATAGATTGGCGATACAATAAGAGATCGATTTCCCTCGGGAGCCCGCGATACGGTATCGAGGCACGGAATAAATGAATTTCGCCGATCGTGTGAATTCGGCCTTTTATTTACGAAAAACATACTGTCAAGGTAAGGCAAACAAAGATTTTTAAGTATTTTTTTGAGCAATTTCTTGCAGAAAATACTAGTGTTAATTATATTTCTGTTTCTCTTTCAAGCATGCTCTCTATAGACAACTAAATGCGAAAACATGTAATTGGTTAATAGTTGCTTAATATGTTGTTTGTCCTAGCTGATACTGTATGTTTTCCTTCAAAATAAAATAAAATAATGGGATAAATCAAAACAGCTCTGTGGATCTCGAAGAAAATGTTTGCTGTCATCATCTGCCTAGCCTTTCCCCAACTACGTTAGGGTCGGCATCCAGTATAACCTTTCGCAGCTGAGTACCAGCACGTTAATGTCCGTCCTGCGCCTAATCTCTCTCCGGTTGTGTCGGACTGCCATCCCATCGGGTTATGAGAGTGAAGGAAATATGGAGTGCACCTATATCAGCGCATATGCTTGTGCACTATAATATGTCCTGCGAAGCTGGCTTACATGAGAACAGCCGCCGTGGCCGGCAATCGGCTAGGATACCATCATCAACCAGTTCAACATGGCAGAAATCTATACTGATACTTACGTTATTTTGTCCTAATTTCTCTATTTATAAAACCTTTGATTTCTATTGTACTAGAACTTTTAATCAATCAAACAGTTTTGACGATGCTCCATCCAGTTTACCAAAAGGTTCAAATTAAACTTTCTTCACAAATATCCGATACACAAAAGTACAAATACTTAAATTCACTTATCTTTTACTTCACGAATTTCATGGATGACAACATACAAATTAACTTTGATGTTCTATTCGTAGTTTTGTAGTATACAGTCGTATATGTTAATGCACATGCATTTCTGAGTGCATGAAATACTGCACTTAAGGGAACGCTAGAATAAATCTGTGTTCTAATTTCAGTCGGATGCAATTTTAGAATTGTCTGGTGTAGTAGTAAAAGTTAGTTCTTTTTGTCGTTTGTATAAAAGATTTTTGTTGCTTTGTTTTTGAGGAGGGATGATATATGTTAACTGTCAAAA
Organism: Heliothis virescens; assembly: GCA_002382865.2. Classification (NCBI taxonomy): domain Eukaryota; kingdom Metazoa; phylum Arthropoda; class Insecta; order Lepidoptera; family Noctuidae; genus Heliothis; species Heliothis virescens. The sequence continues at coordinate 4,700,450 of NWSH02000162.1, read as the reverse complement.
ATTGCTGAATAGGCGGGGAATATATTATGACTAGCATGTGTCAGCGGTTTTACCTGCGCCCCGTGCAAATGTTTACAGCCTTCTTCGACAAATGAGCTATCTAACATTGTAAGAATTATTCAAATCGGACCAGCAGTTCCTGAGATTAGCGCATTCAAGCAAACTTACTGACTCTTCAACTTCATAAAATTATTGAGTATAGATAGTAATAAGAACTCCTAGAACCAATAACAAAGTACTTTAATATTATTACTAATCTCATTGCTTCTCAATACATCGAAAACAGATTGTCATGTCATTGCGATAAAATGAGATACGACTTTATTCGACTCCAATCATAGATACGTCAAAATGTCATAATAATACGTCAAATTGACGGCAAATTGGGCGTTCGCGTCATACGTATATTGACGTTCCTCAAAGGCGTGAGGAAATGACGGGATATCCGGTAGTATGCTTTGTGATGGTTAAACCATCAAGCCTTTACGGACGTGGCTTGTAAGGCTATAGTAAAATAGGATAAAAGGCTCTGAAATATTTTGGCAGGACATTAGATAATGGCTTTTTATTAAAATGAAAATTGTTGTTTTTTGGAATGCTGAATGTCTGTTACAATACTGCGGCTATATAGTTTCTATGTTTAATAAGAAATACGAACATATTCTTAAGAAAATGCATTAAAAGTCCTTCATTAAATAAAACTACTTTAAAAAAAAAGTTAGGCGGGGGCACTACCGTGGCTCCAGATTTTAAAGCTTTACCGCAGCACCTAATACATCTTTATAGGGACATATCTCTATTTACTATGAGTTGTATTCGAAATGCAAATCCGTCTTTTTTAACAAAAAGACACTACTATCGTACAAAGGCCTATCTCACGGGCCTTTTCACTTACTATGAGTTATACCAAATGCATCCCCTTTGCGAATTTCCTACGGAACCTCAGCGCGCTCAAAGCGAGATATCACGCGCCTACAGGTACAGTCACACTCGTAACCTAGTTAGCCGAGAGCGGCCTATTTTGCCGACTGTACCTATGACACTATCGTGCGCGCTTTCCGAGATGACTTATTATGTTAGAATTTTTATTTTTTTTATCGTATACTAGCTTCTGCTCGCGGTTTTATTCGCGTACTGAATCTCAAAATGTAGCTTTTATTTTATTCTGATATGCGTATAAACTGCTAGCTTCCGCCAGTGGTTTCACCTGCTTTTAAAGAGCGCTACTCCCGTATCCCGTACCGGATAAAAAGTAGCTTGTATCTTATTCTGATATATAAGCTATATTACATCCAAGTTTCATGAAAATCCATCCAGTGCTTTTTGCGCTAGCGACGAACAAACTTCCACACATCTACGAGTAATACATCCATAAATTTCAACTTTCGCGTTCATAATAATAGTAGGTCTTAGAGATGTTTTTATTCGCCTGTTGAAGGTTTTTGAAGGGGTTATGCTTTATCTTTTGATGTCGACCAGATCGCTTGGTCAATTTCACGCTAATTTTGTTGTACAGTGGGAAACCTTGAGAATCAAAGGTAGGAATTATTTACACTTGACCTAATTTGGACTGGCCCTTTTCTTACTAAACTCCAGCAAATCAAAGATGTTTACTGTTGAAAGAGATAATTAGAATGGAATGCTCTCTGTACCCTCTGAGCATAATATCCTTGAAATTTATCTAGGTTCTAGCTTCTTTACTATTCTAAGTGACAAACTAAAAATATGAAGACTGGCTTCACAAAACACTGAATAAGGAAAATTAAACTTTTGACATGGCAGGAGAAGTCGGTGTCTTTACTATATTCATTTCGCCACCTATGTACTTGTAAAGCCATATCTAAAGTTCTGTTTTATTCGAATTGAGACACCTTCTTTTTTTGATTCGGATAAAAACACTTTCAACTCTATAAAATAATACTTTATATTCGTTTTCCACTCCTTCAAAACGTAACAACGACTCAAGAAATAAATCCGCTGATTTATTCAGGACTGAACCGTTAAAAACATGTTTCTGAACAACATAATACTTATACGAAAGCGTGTGCATGTGCAACGTGCATACCAATCTTCGTTCTCAACACTACTTCTTGGCAATCCGCCAACCATCCTGAGATATGACCGCACATACAAAATTCTGCGGGATTGTCACGCCAGGCACACTCCTTTTTTTTCGAAAAAACCTGGATTTATCTTTACAGTTCACAGTTTTGGAGTTAACCGGTTTTCGCGAACGAATGTCCTGGGAAAATTGTCCCGTGATCTATGGAGATTGGTCTGTTATTTGTGGGTAGGAAGACAATAAAGATCTTTTTATTGACGTGAGACCCTTATTGTCATCGTCAACCTTTTTATTCTCCCACAGTAGGACCCAGGGCTCCTCTCATATAGAAAAGGGATGAGCGTTTATCACCAAGCTTACTCAAGAAGTATTGGCTTTAGGTTACCTGGAGGCGTATTGGCTTCAGGTTATCTTGACCCTTACTTACTTAGTCAAGTGTAGTTTATTATTAAGTTAGAATATAGTGGTTGCAGTCCAGTCCTTTGTATTATTCCTTGTATCATCATTATCATTATCACTGCTGGCCTCTTCTCTCACACTGAAGGAATGACCATTAATTACCAGGCTTGCTAAAGCCATGTTGCCGATTTTTCATTCCTTGTACAGACGACAGCAGGTCAACGTATAGGAATCTGTCAAATTTTACCAGTCAAACATTAACCTACCCCCATTGAGATAAGGTTGAAAATCGATTACAGAAATTTGACAGATTGTGGTAACTTGATGTGCTGTCGTCTGTACCTCAATATCCCGAAGTCAACACTGATTAAAATAATGTTTTCTCACATTTCCAATTCAGCGAATTTAAGTTCGAATACGAAGCCGAAAACAAATCTTTGTATAAGTAGGTACCTAAAGTATAGGAAAACAATGTTTTATGTATTAAAAGACAAACAAACTTGAAGTGGGCCAGGATTTATTGAATAAACTTGAATTTATTGGCCGCAGCTTTCAAACATAAGGGCGAAATGATTTATTTGGATAATTTTGTACGTAACCCGCCGATGCGGGCTGTCTTGGTCTCTTAATTTTTTATTAGATATTGTATTTTAAAATATTATTATTTAATGTTTAATTGACCATTGAGAATGTTAAGCCTTCCGCTGCCAGCGCATTACGCTGATTCATTAATGACTAGCTTTCGCATCTCGTGGGAACTACTCCGTGCACCCGGATTAAAAGTAGCCTATAGTCTTCCTCGGTAAATGGGCTATCCAAGACTGAAGAATTTTTCAAATTGGACCAGTAGTTCTTGAGATTAGCGCGTTCAAACAAACAATCTCTTCAGTTTCATAATATTAGTATAGATATCTAGTTATGAGCCAAAGGAACAAAATAAAGTGCTATATGAAACACGTATTATGAATCCTTTTTTAACCCGTTCAGTGCGACGGGTGTTTTTGACGCACGAACCAGTAACCCGGATACGGGTAACCTACATTTGTCATAGGGCTGTGTAGCTATCGATAGTTTCCTTTTTTTAATTTTTTCACCCGGCTTAGCGGACAAAGAGAACGATTCGTGTCCGATCGCGTTGCCCGGTTTTTGTTCGACGTAATTGGACAATTTTGGCCGAGTTATATTGCAATTTTTGGTGCATTTTTTTCGTATGTATTGCGAATTCGATGCAATATGATTTTTGGCGTGGCTATGTAGTTTTTTCTGTTTTTTTTTTGTTTAATAAAAAAAATCGGTGTAGTTACATCTAAATATTTATTCAGTAAACCCGTTTGTCTTGTTTTCATCTGTCTACTGAATACACGTTGAATATTTGAAGCTTAATTTATTCTCCGCTCTACCCTCCGATAAATATGCATGTACCTAGAGGTCGCGAACATTGAAAAAAAAAAGAAATACGGAGTTTGTGAATATTTTGCATTTTGTATGTAAATTATTACTGAAAGACAAAACGTATTCCCAAAAAGAAATACTGGAACTAGGTTTTTTTAGTTTAAGAAGAGAAACCTATAGGTACCGTAAACCAGAACTTTAGGACTCCAACACATTGTTATTTTTTTATTGTTCTACATTAGACTTATATTTTTGCCTGTCTAATATGTGGTGATAATCTAAAAGATGGTCTTATAACTTTTTAATCAACATACCAATTCTCTTGTTACACTTAATTAACATTTATAATCCTAGAAAGTTATTACTTCACAAAAAAATATAAAAATATTTCACAACCCATTTTATTAATAAACTTTTACGAAAGGGTTAATGCCGCAATATATTAATTATGCAAACAAACAGACCAACATAAAAATTTCATGCCCGTACTTAAAAAGAGGCAAATATGTTAATAAACGTTTTAACCCTCAAATGGTGCGATGATAATTGTGCCAAAAAAAATATAAAAAAGTAAAAATAAAAATAAACAATCGATTTAATTTTAACTCTAGATAATGTTGCCGACGATGATATTTTTAATACTTAGTGTTATGGGAAAGATTTAAGCCAGAAGTTATTAGCGTTATTTCAAACTGTGATAATAACGTAAAAATTGGCAACATGTCTTTTGCTAAGAAGCGATTACATACAACCTTTTGGTACGGAAACCTAAAAACTACACAAACAAAATATGCTTGAAAAAATCCTACAGATAAAATTACATTTGACACAATCGTCAACTGGATATAAACCTAGACGATCATTATAAAAAAATAAACTTTCCACAATCTCTTTTGACAAATACACTGCCCACCTCAAACGACATTTCCACTTTTACTTTTTAAAATATGAGTTTAATAAAAAGCAGCCATTTTGGATATTACCCGCTCTCGCTTACACCTTGTGCAAGTTTTAATAGCGTATCATATAAATCGGTCTATTTGTCTCTCTTGGACAATCAGTGTCGGCTTATTAATACAGCTAGGGGCACCAGGATCCGCCTGTTTTGTTGTCCAACTAATGACTTCTGTTTTTGTTTTGAAAACCAATCGATAACTAATGGAAGCTTACATTTCAGCTTTGTTGGTTGAGAAAAATGGTGGTTGTTATTTTTGCCAGTAAGTGTATTAAAAATATTGTTTTTCTTGTTTTTGTTTTAGCTCTGTGCTGTTTGTTTTTGGTGGGTTTAGTTTTTTAGGGTTTAGTGTGACTGAAATATGACTTTTAAATTGTATATTTTTGTGAATAAACTGTTTTTCTATGAGATAGTATTTTTTATAGATAGAGTGGAACTTTAGGGTCTATAAAATGGTCATAAAAATCTTTATATCAATACGTGTATTTATTATTCCCAATATTTAAAGTAAGTCCTCTGTTCGAAAATAAACGGTAATCGGACACGATATAATATTAATTAATTGGATACAATCAATTGCAATAATTACTTAACCAATTGTGCCAATTATAGTTTATATTGTTTGCTCATTACTTTAACTCAATCTGAGCANCAATATCCCGAAGTCAACACTGATTAAAATAATGTTTTCTCACATTTCCAATTCAGCGAATTTAAGTTCGAATACGAAGCCGAAAACAAATCTTTGTATAAGTAGGTACCTAAAGTATAGGAAAACAATGTTTTATGTATTAAAAGACAAACAAACTTGAAGTGGGCCAGGATTTATTGAATAAACTTGAATTTATTGGCCGCAGCTTTCAAACATAAGGGCGAAATGATTTATTTGGATAATTTTGTACGTAACCCGCCGATGCGGGCTGTCTTGGTCTCTTAATTTTTTATTAGATATTGTATTTTAAAATATTATTATTTAATGTTTAATTGACCATTGAGAATGTTAAGCCTTCCGCTGCCAGCGCATTACGCTGATTCATTAATGACTAGCTTTCGCATCTCGTGGGAACTACTCCGTGCACCCGGATTAAAAGTAGCCTATAGTCTTCCTCGGTAAATGGGCTATCCAAGACTGAAGAATTTTTCAAATTGGACCAGTAGTTCTTGAGATTAGCGCGTTCAAACAAAAAAACTCTTCAGTTTCATAATATTAGTATAGATATCTAGTTATGAGCCAAAGGAACAAAATAAAGTGCTATATGAAACACGTATTATGAATCCTTTTTTAACCCGTTCAGTGCGACGGGTGTTTTTGACGCACGAACCAGTAACCCGGATACGGGTAACCTACATTTGTCATAGGGCTGTGTAGCTATCGATAGTTTCCTTTTTTTAATTTTTTCACCCGGCTTAGCGGACAAAGAGAACGATTCGTGTCCGATCGCGTTGCCCGGTTTTTGTTCGACGTAATTGGACAATTTTGGCCGAGTTATATTGCAATTTTTGGTGCATTTTTTTCGTATGTATTGCGAATTCGATGCAATATGATTTTTGGCGTGGCTATGTAGTTTTTTCTGTTTTTTTTTTGTTTAATAAAAAAAATCGGTGTAGTTACATCTAAATATTTATTCAGTAAACCCGTTTGTCTTGTTTTCATCTGTCTACTGAATACACGTTGAATATTTGAAGCTTAATTTATTCTCCGCTCTACCCTCCGATAAATATGCATGTACCTAGAGGTCGCGAACATTGAAAAAAAAAAGAAATACGGAGTTTGTGAATATTTTGCATTTTGTATGTAAATTATTACTGAAAGACAAAACGTATTCCCAAAAAGAAATACTGGAACTAGGTTTTTTTAGTTTAAGAAGAGAAACCTATAGGTACCGTAAACCAGAACTTTAGGACTCCAACACATTGTTATTTTTTTATTGTTCTACATTAGACTTATATTTTTGCCTGTCTAATATGTGGTGATAATCTAAAAGATGGTCTTATAACTTTTTAATCAACATACCAATTCTCTTGTTACACTTAATTAACATTTATAATCCTAGAAAGTTATTACTTCACAAAAAAATATAAAAATATTTCACAACCCATTTTATTAATAAACTTTTACGAAAGGGTTAATGCCGCAATATATTAATTATGCAAACAAACAGACCAACATAAAAATTTCATGCCCGTACTTAAAAAGAGGCAAATATGTTAATAAACGTTTTAACCCTCAAATGGTGCGATGATAATTGTGCCAAAAAAAATATAAAAAAGTAAAAATAAAAATAAACAATCGATTTAATTTTAACTCTAGATAATGTTGCCGACGATGATATTTTTAATACTTAGTGTTATGGGAAAGATTTAAGCCAGAAGTTATTAGCGTTATTTCAAACTGTGATAATAACGTAAAAATTGGCAACATGTCTTTTGCTAAGAAGCGATTACATACAACCTTTTGGTACGGAAACCTAAAAACTACACAAACAAAATATGCTTGAAAAAATCCTACAGATAAAATTACATTTGACACAATCGTCAACTGGATATAAACCTAGACGATCATTATAAAAAAATAAACTTTCCACAATCTCTTTTGACAAATACACTGCCCACCTCAAACGACATTTCCACTTTTACTTTTTAAAATATGAGTTTAATAAAAAGCAGCCATTTTGGATATTACCCGCTCTCGCTTACACCTTGTGCAAGTTTTAATAGCGTATCATATAAATCGGTCTATTTGTCTCTCTTGGACAATCAGTGTCGGCTTATTAATACAGCTAGGGGCACCAGGATCCGCCTGTTTTGTTGTCCAACTAATGACTTCTGTTTTTGTTTTGAAAACCAATCGATAACTAATGGAAGCTTACATTTCAGCTTTGTTGGTTGAGAAAAATGGTGGTTGTTATTTTTGCCAGTAAGTGTATTAAAAATATTGTTTTTCTTGTTTTTGTTTTAGCTCTGTGCTGTTTGTTTTTGGTGGGTTTAGTTTTTTAGGGTTTAGTGTGACTGAAATATGACTTTTAAATTGTATATTTTTGTGAATAAACTGTTTTTCTATGAGATAGTATTTTTTATAGATAGAGTGGAACTTTAGGGTCTATAAAATGGTCATAAAAATCTTTATATCAATACGTGTATTTATTATTCCCAATATTTAAAGTAAGTCCTCTGTTCGAAAATAAACGGTAATCGGACACGATATAATATTAATTAATTGGATACAATCAATTGCAATAATTACTTAACCAATTGTGCCAATTATAGTTTATATTGTTTGCTCATTACTTTAACTCAATCTGAGCATACATTTCTGTGCTATGTAAATGGATTTTAAAACCAAAATTGTTCATTTATTAATTAATATATGAATTGTATTTATAAATGTTGTTTCAATAAAAAAAAAACATTTAAAACCCAAATTACTGTTAACGTTATTCTCATTTACAGGTGAACTTGATTTGATTTTCAAATAAGTAAATTATTGAAATGCACCTTTTTTCTTCCGACTTTTCACAATTACAAAATAGTTAGTAAATCATAACCCGAATGTTTTCATAATTAAAACAATATGACCATAATAACAAAGCTCATATTATCACAACAAACCCATCCTTTTACAGCTGAACGCGAAAAAGTACTCGCACAAAACTCAAAATGACATGTTCTCAGCGTAAAATTAAACTTTATTACAATGATTACGCATCGGGCCCGACTACACTACGTGCAAGTAAATTGAACCACAGACCGCAACGGGCAACTTACACTGCGAGACAATGGTTGAGGCAATTAACCTAGTACTTATCTTCGCTATACCAAATTGCTTTCTTTGGGGACGACGCCTTATGGCTGTGTTTGATTGGGCAAGTTACTGGCGCTAGTAAAAGTTTTTATGACTAGTGTTTTTGTTTCATGCTCCGTTGTAATCACGATTAGAGCTCAAGTCATTTGGATGTCCAGTCATTTAAAATTTAATGTCGAAAAGCTGAGGATTGTATTATATTAGAGCATTTTTTCTGTATATAAAGAAAATTGTAAGACACACCGAGCAGACTCATCAATTCACGTCTAGACTGGTTCCATTTGAAGATATATGAAGGCAATTCTACTCAACACGCTAGAAAAGTAAATTAGCTCATTCGTATCATAAATCAACACAAACCAGAATTACGTTATCAGAGACGAATTGGCACGTTGCGCTACTATTTAGCGCCAACAACAATCACCATCCATTACTCGCCCGCCATATATTACGGTCAAAATAGCGCTCGGGCGAGTGGCTCGGGCGAGTAGCTGGTGCGAGTACATCGGTCCAGCGCAGCGGGACGTATGTTTTGCTTCTACTTAAATTATGTTGATATAATAAGGAATGTATTTACCGTTATGATGTTTGTTTATACTTCCAAATAACTTGAATATAAATAAGTCCGTTAAGTTTTATACTAAATACTGTTAGTAAATTTTAATATACCTTTAAACCTTACCTAAATTTTCCTATTCGTCTCAGACGTATTTACAAATGCGTTTCAAACTAAAACTTTTAAACGTTAAACATTCTGAAACTTTGTCCACAAACCACACTGAACTATACAAAGACAAATCAGTGTTTCTCCCCTATTTAACGGTAACAATGTCCATTCATTGCTGCCCTATACATTAACGCAACTACCGGGCGAGTTACTGGCGCGAGTTCGTCAGCCCAGTGGGACTGCACGCTCGGGTGTGTGCTTAAATTACTCTGTTATGCTCGACTCGGCCTTAAATGTTGGTTAGTCGTCCTGTATGCAACTAGCCTTAACTCTGATTTTTATTTTTATATAATAAGCCTTGGTATAGAAATTAGGGTGGTACTTATAGCTGTTTGAAAGTGAACCTAATTAGCAGTGGTATTCGTAATGTGAAGATTAATTTCTGCCTTGGAGAGTTTAAGGTTTTTGTAGGCTATGTTTTATTTCAAAGCTGTTCCCCGCAGTTCCACGAGGGCTCCCACAGTCAGATAAAAAGAAGCCGATATCCTTTTTTTAAGTCTAGACATCGGTACATCAGTTGAGTAGTTTTGGCGTGAAAACGCGACAGACAGATAGACAAAGTTACTTTTGCGTTTACAATATTAGTATTTTGGCTGTCGATTAGAGAACTGCCGTTCAGTTTGTGGACTCTTAATTTATGGTAACTAATAATTGCGTTTTAATGCGGACTATACTTACCTACTTACATTCTAAGCTGTGGCTACACAAAAGATCCTCAATTACATCTCCCTTTAACCCGATGGTTGACTGGTAGAGAATGCCTTGTGGCATTAAGTCCGCCAATGTATAATATTTTGTACATGAAGTTTAAATAAATAAATAAAGGATGGAAAAAAGAATATCGTTAATGAAAATTTCAGAACACAATTATACTTTTACTTCCATACTGCTAACATTATAGAATTTCCTTTTGAAAATAAGCTTTTCACCTGCACCCGAAGAATAATCTTATTTGTTCGGTCTCATTTATGGTCGTGACATCTTTGTATTATAAAATGTTGCGTTGTGTACGGAATAAAATAAATTATGAACAAGAACTTCCACGAAATATTATTATAAGCTAGATTATTTATTTCATGGCTGCAGGGTATTTATCTCTTGTTGCTGCGGGATTGTTTGAAAGAGTTACCGCGGCTACAAAGGGCTCCAGAATCCAGCGGGTTTTAGTCAGTAAAAGTAACTTCTCTCGACTCGCTGCACCTACAAAGGCTCTAAAATGTATCAAATAAAGGGCTTTTAGATCTAAACTAGTAAGTAGTTACTGTTCATGAAGTTTACGAACATTATTTTACGAAGTAAGCATATTCTTTACTAGTTTCTGCCAGCGGTTTCACTCGCGTCCCGTGGGATCTACTCGGCGCACCTAGATAAAAAGTAGCATAGAGCCTTCCTCGATAAATGGGCTATCTAACACTGAAATAATTTTTAAATCGGACCAATAGTTCCTGAGATTAGCGCGTTCAAACAAACAAACAAACTCTTCAGCTTTATAATACTACTAGTATAGATTGAAAAGGTCACTTTCTCATAGAAATCGATTTTGAAATGAGTCCTTTCAATGGTTACTTTCTTTAATTACGGAATGTTCCTTATATGACGTAAGTTTACCAAAAAAGGATTTTTGGAATTTCCCCAGGGTGCGGGTAAAACCGTGGGTAACGGTTTATTATTATAAATAAATGTGGAGAATATTATTGAGATGTAGGTACAGACAATAGCAGGTCACAGTACCCGAATCAATAGTCAATTCTCACTAAAATAGCAGCTTCAAAGAAACATCTTAAAAGCTAGTTAAGTAAATATAAATCTCATATAAGTTAACGAGAGCCCTGAGTAAATACATCAGATATAGAGGCCATTAAAAATTTAGCTGACAAATGGCAATAGTAATGATAAGTCTATGTCACAGGGCAGCGAACTTCAGCAGGGCAAAAAATAATACTATAGGTAATTATTAATAATAATTTTATGACTAAATACAATACCACAGATTAACTATACGATTTTTGTACATATAAAAATACGTTTTTAATTATAAAAAATAGTTTTGTGACATAAAAATTGTGAATTTGGAAAACTTACAAAATTAGTTTACGGCATCGTTTTACGCTGTGGCCGCCATAATTATTTTAAACAAAAATCTCATTAATCAAACTAACTTAACTGTAAATCTACGTCATCAAAAAAAATATGCCGGCTAAATCAAACATTAGAAAATAAATGTCAGCTCGTGAATTAAAATAAGGGCCATTTAAAACATCAAGGCAACTAAATAAACCTAAGGTCAAAATGCTTTTTATAATAACCGCCAACTTTAAAAAGATTTTACAAAAGATACAAGAACAATCTTTTACATCAACATTATTTCAAGCGTACAATACGGTCCGGCGTTATTGCCGTAACGGTCTAGTCTTCAACAACTGCACCCGGGCCGGTCATTCTAGTCCGGGTTTTAAGTCGTAACTTACGGGTTAGAAATTGTTGGGGTATAATGTACCCCATCGGCATTGTGAAGGTTAAGGCAGATTTAAGATGCATTTTATTTGTAGGTAACCTGTAATTTGTTCCTGTACTTTTTTACTTTAGGAAGAGCAAATCTTTTACGCTTACGTCATCACATAAGAATTCTTTTCAGACATGGCGTCTTTTACAAAATCTATTATAATATAGTTAGTTAGGAGGCTAACCAACGTCGTCCTGCTTCAATTGCCAACCTCACCTACCCTTGGTGCACCCTGTTGAAAAACGAACGAGGCTCTAACGACCGACTGGTGGCGGTATAACCACCACATAGCACCAAGTGGGATATAAAATGCTAGCTTGAAAATGGGCAGCAGCATCTCCGAAGCTAAACATATCCCACACTGCGCTCACCAACACGCATGCCCAGTGCGGTGAGTATAGGCAAAACCCACCAGCTTAGAGGAGGCAGTAGTCTAGCAGTGGACGTTTAGCAAACTGTATTTTTTTTACCACCAACAAGAAAATGGCCCTTTCATTTCAAAGCAAGTATCACGTTCACACAATATCTTAATGCATAAAAACCCAGCAGAATACAAATGCTTACCATCAAGGTGTAACTTCTAGTAATAAAATATAACAGTAGGAACGCCCGTAGGTGCTATAAACATGAACATTTTTATACCTACCTAGTGGTTTTGTTGCGTGGTATAATGTTGTGGTGGTCTGGTGGTTAAGGTGTGTACCTCTCAAGAAAGAGGGCGTGAGATCGAATCCAGGTTAGTCATGTAGAAAAGTAACTTTGGAATTTATATTAGTGTTTTCGACAGTCAATCAATTTATCATTCCGTGGTAAAACATGCCTAAGTACGTATTACATATAACACTTACAACTAGTTTCACAGATTCCAGAAGTTCCAGATGGTAAATGACAGATCATGCCATAGAAAATGAAAAAGATAACTATGGCACTGTCCGTCAGAAACTGGCCTTTTTTTTACTTCCACCAAGGTAAATCTAAGAATTACTTGCAAGGAAGCGCCTCTGAATGACCCTACATTTACATCATTGAGATAGAGAGAGAAGAGATTGTTTTTCTGAGCAATATAATAAACACAGTTGGACTTCATTTTAAACTAGATTTAACCCTATATTGTTCTAGAAGCAAGCCATAAAATAACTCAGTACATAAGCCTTAGAAAACAAGTTACAGGATCTCTTTTAAAATTAACTTGCAACTGGACCACAAATCTTCATAGTATATTGTTCCGCTACTATCGTTAAACTTCTTAAGAAAATAATGAAAATATGATATTCATTACTCCGTTTCTTTATGTAATCAGAGACAGAGTAATAACTTGGCAAGTTTACCACATTCATATAATATAACCTTGATGTAAAGGGACTAACAGACGAACGTATTCGTGCGGAAAAGACGAAAGATTTTAAATGCCGACTGCATTAACATCTGTCGGGATGGGCCAACACATAGCTGCTTTAATACCTATTTAACAGGTTAGCATAAGAAGATTCTTTTAATTGTTTTGACTTACATTTGAACTACTTTTTTGACCATTTATTGGCGCTAAAGAGATACTATGCTACTGCCAGTTTGTTCAAAATCATGGCATCTTTTCATTAGCTTATGCATTAATATTTTTTGTTGCAACATATGTAAGTATAACCTATTTGCCTATTTATTATATCTCATCCATCATCATCCATTGTTAAAATAACAAAAGTCGAGCGTTATGCAGTTAATCTGAAGCAGCCTTAAGGTCGTTCCAGTGTATTTTCAAGCAATCTCTTACGGCAGAGCTGCGGTATCAAAATTTCAGTGTTTCTGCATTGAAAGTCGTGCCAAAGTAATTTCCCAGCTGACTTTCGTTTCAGCCTAGGTTTAAAATGTAAGTGATAATAGATTTTTAATAATAAACTCTTTTGTACTGGTCTCCTTGAAGTTTGTTGGAGAAAGACGCTGTCAACGAACTTCGTCTGTATAAATGTACATATAAATATGATTACAACGACACATTGACAACAGCGAGTCAACCTTCCCGAATTAGTCAAATTTTACCAGTCGAACATTAACCTTCCACTATTATGATAAGGTTGAAAATCGATTGAAGTGTGAAAGATTGAGGTAGGTTGATGTGCTGGCGTCTGTACATATTAAACGGTTTTCATTAGCTTACCACGTTTTTGTAGATATATTTATATAGGTACTCTTTTAACTTGTAGAATAGCATATAAGGACCACACCATCTACTTCTCCCAATTTCAATGACCATCTCCATTCAAAATTGCACCTCAATGGGCCGAATCAATTAATTTTACAGAGAAGAATTTCTTTTTATTTTTATTACGTCCAAAAACTCATTTTTTTTAATACGACCAGCGACAACCTTAATTCGCAAACAGGGCTATCAAATTAAGGAGACATTTTGCAATCCGATTTGAACAATGAATCTTATTTTTTCCCCAATTATAGAGATTTGGGGAACAAAGGAACAATAGTAATTAATATTAATTATTTACAGATTATCGCTCCTGTCTTGTTTATCGGTTTGGCTGTGAATTAAGGATTTTTTGGGAAAATGTGTAACTGAAAGATGACTTTGTTTGTCTCATTTTCTTTTGTTAAGGGAATGTTATAGGTTGACCTTTCTAATATTAGGTTCTGTGAAAGGATTAAAATTATCTTTTTGTGCTGGCGGTCTGCAGCTAAATTCTGAGCACCAGAATGCGCTTGTGGCCTAAAATCTATACTATTATTAATATTATAAAGCTAAAGAGTTTGTTTGTTTGAACGCGCTAATCTCAGGAACTACTGGTTCGATTTTTAAAATTCTTTCAGTGTTAGATAGCCCATTTATCGAGGAAGGCTATAGGCTACTTTTTATCCGGGTGCGCCGAGTAGTTCCTGNCACTGTCCGTCAGAAACTGGCCTTTTTTTTACTTCCACCAAGGTAAATCTAAGAATTACTTGCAAGGAAGCGCCTCTGAATGACCCTACATTTACATCATTGAGATAGAGAGAGAAGAGATTGTTTTTCTGAGCAATATAATAAACACAGTTGGACTTCATTTTAAACTAGATTTAACCCTATATTGTTCTAGAAGCAAGCCATAAAATAACTCAGTACATAAGCCTTAGAAAACAAGTTACAGGATCTCTTTTAAAATTAACTTGCAACTGGACCACAAATCTTCATAGTATATTGTTCCGCTACTATCGTTAAACTTCTTAAGAAAATAATGAAAATATGATATTCATTACTCCGTTTCTTTATGTAATCAGAGACAGAGTAATAACTTGGCAAGTTTACCACATTCATATAATATAACCTTGATGTAAAGGGACTAACAGACGAACGTATTCGTGCGGAAAAGACGAAAGATTTTAAATGCCGACTGCATTAACATCTGTCGGGATGGGCCAACACATAGCTGCTTTAATACCTATTTAACAGGTTAGCATAAGAAGATTCTTTTAATTGTTTTGACTTACATTTGAACTACTTTTTTGACCATTTATTGGCGCTAAAGAGATACTATGCTACTGCCAGTTTGTTCAAAATCATGGCATCTTTTCATTAGCTTATGCATTAATATTTTTTGTTGCAACATATGTAAGTATAACCTATTTGCCTATTTATTATATCTCATCCATCATCATCCATTGTTAAAATAACAAAAGTCGAGCGTTATGCAGTTAATCTGAAGCAGCCTTAAGGTCGTTCCAGTGTATTTTCAAGCAATCTCTTACGGCAGAGCTGCGGTATCAAAATTTCAGTGTTTCTGCATTGAAAGTCGTGCCAAAGTAATTTCCCAGCTGACTTTCGTTTCAGCCTAGGTTTAAAATGTAAGTGATAATAGATTTTTAATAATAAACTCTTTTGTACTGGTCTCCTTGAAGTTTGTTGGAGAAAGACGCTGTCAACGAACTTCGTCTGTATAAATGTACATATAAATATGATTACAACGACACATTGACAACAGCGAGTCAACCTTCCCGAATTAGTCAAATTTTACCAGTCGAACATTAACCTTCCACTATTATGATAAGGTTGAAAATCGATTGAAGTGTGAAAGATTGAGGTAGGTTGATGTGCTGGCGTCTGTACATATTAAACGGTTTTCATTAGCTTACCACGTTTTTGTAGATATATTTATATAGGTACTCTTTTAACTTGTAGAATAGCATATAAGGACCACACCATCTACTTCTCCCAATTTCAATGACCATCTCCATTCAAAATTGCACCTCAATGGGCCGAATCAATTAATTTTACAGAGAAGAATTTCTTTTTATTTTTATTACGTCCAAAAACTCATTTTTTTTAATACGACCAGCGACAACCTTAATTCGCAAACAGGGCTATCAAATTAAGGAGACATTTTGCAATCCGATTTGAACAATGAATCTTATTTTTTCCCCAATTATAGAGATTTGGGGAACAAAGGAACAATAGTAATTAATATTAATTATTTACAGATTATCGCTCCTGTCTTGTTTATCGGTTTGGCTGTGAATTAAGGATTTTTTGGGAAAATGTGTAACTGAAAGATGACTTTGTTTGTCTCATTTTCTTTTGTTAAGGGAATGTTATAGGTTGACCTTTCTAATATTAGGTTCTGTGAAAGGATTAAAATTATCTTTTTGTGCTGGCGGTCTGCAGCTAAATTCTGAGCACCAGAATGCGCTTGTGGCCTAAAATCTATACTATTATTAATATTATAAAGCTAAAGAGTTTGTTTGTTTGAACGCGCTAATCTCAGGAACTACTGGTTCGATTTTTAAAATTCTTTCAGTGTTAGATAGCCCATTTATCGAGGAAGGCTATAGGCTACTTTTTATCCGGGTGCGCCGAGTAGTTCCCACGGGACGCGGGTAAAGCCGCTGGCAGAAGCTAGTGATATAATATGCGCAGGGACTCGCGCAAAGTTCCTTGAAGACAAAAAGTTTGATGAGAACTATACCTAAACTCTCAAGAGGTCGTAAAGTACACAATGATTGGTAACCTTTGCTTTTTTTTTGTTACCAAACTAAATGTTTGTCCAGGTTCAAATAAAAACAGGTTCGTTTGTCATGTGCGTCGTGGCAGCAGCCCTCTTGTTTTAAAAAAAAAATAATTGGAGTAATTTTTTTGTAGGTAAAAAACATTATGCGTAACTTAGCTTGTATAAGTTAATAATTTGCTAATGGTAATAATGACCACTGTAAGGAATGAGTTTTCTTATCAATAAAGTAGATAATACTGGCATAATAAAACGAATCTATTTTGTGTTAGATATTTTACAAAATCACCGTATATAGGGAAAACAATGATTTCGTCTGTATTTCGGCGCTAAGCCCAAAAAATAGAATTATGTTTATTTATAGATTTTTTGTAAGGTATGGAAGACCACAACCCTATAGAATACCATTCTAATAACAATTTTTAGTCTCAAAAAACAACAATGTTCCTCAAACCTGGTCCTGCAACCTTAACGCACACAAAAATGGCGGCCGTTCAGAAAAACGTCGGATCACAACCTGAATAATTCATTACCGGCTGAGACGATGAGGGGAAGAAAGAAATGACAATAAAGACTTATACCTTCGTCCAAGGTCTGTTCCAAAACAACTAGCTATAAATACCTATAGCCAAAGTATTTATACATCCGTTATGAGCTTACTATGAATAGATTTACATGAGAAACTGTAGCCCTTGTCGAGGGAACGTCTATTTTGTTTTTCGCTGTATTTGTCAAGGTCTAGTTGTTTTTGAAGTAACCTTCTAGTTTATTCAGAACTTAACATACAGTAAATATACCTGGATAGTCTATTTTTGTCACAAATAGCAGTCTTGTGAGGAAATGGTGGGTAGTGTTTTTGTATGTTGGATAATTTATGGAATACCAGCAAAGAAATTTCAGCAAAGAGGAAAGATCCTAATAACTTCAACTTATGTTTTGTTTGTAAGTAATTGTGTCCTGTGATTCCATCTGCATCAAGGGGTCTGCTTCCAGCACCTGGATAAAACGTAGCCTATGCCCCTTCTCGTGTTATATGCTATCTATGCACTAAACTTCTTTTAAATCGGTTCAATAGTTTTATCCTGAAAGTTCAACAGACACACAGAGTTATTTTCGTATTTCTACTAATAGTAAGGATGACAAGGAAACCATTAGTTTTCTACCTCACCTGCTTTCAGTAAACTCCACAATTAGCCACTATACAAAACCATATTCACAGCCTTATCCGCAGCAAGTGGGCAACCTAATAAATCAAATCACGCACTTCATTGGCCGGTCACTTCGGGATCTGACCAGCTATTGATCAAATTCGCCGGGACAGGTCAAACGAGAATTAATTGTGTTATCTCCTACATGTATATTTGGTCTCAAGGAGTATGTCTGTCGGTCTGTGTATCACTTTGATATCCTCTCGAGCCAGTGATCCAGTAATCGGTAAAGGAAGATCAGTTTCCGATTGCCTCTCACTATTTTAAGACTGTTCTATTGAATCTTTTTGAACGCTTTTTCACTCGGATTTTTCGATGCTCAGATTAATAATGAAGTAACGAAAACTGCGTGGTATTATATTTCATGTAGTTTATAAAAAATACAGGTCAATTGAGAGCTCTGTTGTGAGTAAATAAATAATACACATTAAAGGTAGGTAAGTACTTTCTTTAAAATATTAATATAATAGCTGATCTCTGCGGTTTCATCTACTCGGTCCAGTTTTCACAATCGAGTAAAATGTAGCCTATGTCCGTTGGTCTCTCAGGCTCTATCAAACATTTAAATTGATTTAGTTGATTTGGCGTAAAAGCTCGACAGATATACAAAAAAAAACACACATAATTACTTACGCATTTATAATATTAGTAAGGCTAAGGATTATGTAGGAATTCCTTCGTGTAAAAATTATATTATACTGTAGCAATAAAATCAGATTTAAAATGCTTGCAAAAAAACCCTGACCATTTGACATTTTGAGACATATCCAAAATGGCGACTAATGCAGAGTCGTTGCTCGAAAGCTAGTGGATTATAAGTCTGGGATATACATATAACAGAATGCGAGGGAATGCGGGAGAATGCGTGGAAATGTCGCGCCTAACAGGCCCACCCTAGTTCGTACACGAAGGGATATTAAAAAGGGTGCTAATGTTTAGGAAGTGGAAATATTTTGGGTTGAAATTGATGTGGTATAAATACTGTTCCATTGACCACAGATATGAACTAATTGATATAATGCGAAACCTGATATTCTGTAAAAGTACATTTATAGTCAAATTCAACTAAAACGAAAAACTTCGGCCTCAGTTCAGCATCAGCTCTTTTATTGACCCACAGGCCTCTTCTTGTAAAGAAGGAATAGGTGTTTATCATCACGCTTGCTCAAGGTGAATAAGAAATATCACATTGATACTTACCTGACTTGCCTCGTACTTGAGAGGTAGGTGCCACTAACTACTACAATAACCAAAAGGAGACTATGACAATTATTTATATAATGGTATGATCTGGTCATGGCTTCCACAGTTTAGCTATGGGACTATAACTTCTCGTGATCCTGAAAGGTTCACAGCGGTATTGCCCACAAGGCAGTTCATTCCTATTATTATAAATGCAAAAGTCTATTTGTTTGTTACTCCTTCACACAAAAACTTCTGGACGGATTTTGATGAAACTTTTATGAACCTCTGATGAAACTAGGCTATTTTTTTCCCAGTACGGAAAGTAGTTCCCTCGGGATACGAGTGAAATCGCTGGCCGAAAGCTAGTAAAAAATAATGTTAAAACATATCTGGACTCTAGACGGAGTACCTAAAACTCTTCATAACTCCAGGTTGTTACTCCCTCTCCGTGAGTAATAACCTGTCCGGTCAGCCAAAAACAAGGTACAAACTATTCAAAAATTCCTTTTCCACCAAAAAGCTCCCTGAAACGCTGAACTAAATACTATTCTTCTTTTGTACCTATTTTTCACACCAAAGGTTTTTCTCGTTAGTCATTTTGGAAAAGTAATCTTGTGATTATAATGCAGTTTGTGAAACAGAAAAATAAATATGCAAGTTTTACATGCGAAAATTCCTTTTTATTTTTGTCTGGAAAAGTGACGAAAATTAGGAAAAGTCTCAGTCTATTTTTAATGTGAAAACTGTGAAAATACACGGGTGTCGTAAAATACGTATATCTATAATACGTTTATTTTAAAACTAATATTAAAAAGCTGAAGAGTTTGTTCCTATGCCTGAACGCGAAAATCTCAGGAAAATAGAGAATCCTTTTGAGGTTACATAGTCTAGGGCTGCGGGATTGTTCAGAAGAGTTACCGCGGCCCAAAGGGCTCAAGAAGGAACACGGTGGGTTTTAGTCAGTAAAAGTCTGACATTTCCTCTCATGATGCACCTACAGTGGGAGGGGTCATTTGATGATTTCCCATAGAAAAAAAGTTACATATAGAGGAAGGTTATAGGCTACTTTTATCCCAAGTCTGCGAAGTAGATACATAGGAAAGCAGTTGAAGCCGCTGGTGGTAGGTAGTTAGTTTTGTCATGACTAAATAAAAGACTTCAAAATTATGCCATTATGCAGATATTATCTAATCCACTTATGTTCCCATAATTTTTCGCACTTTTTCGCAACCACTTCTCATAGTGTGCACATAAAGGCTGTAACACATATATCACTAGTACCTTACGAGACCCGCTTCGCTCGTTAATGCCCGAAACGTTTTTCTTTTCAATTTACGATCCCACCACAGTTTAGTGGGAACGAAATTCCTCAATTAATGGCTGTCTGGTTTGTAGGGGTTTTTCTGACTGTTACCTTCTTTTTGTTAGGTTTAGTCATATGTTTGGGTGAGATGCTGCTGAAATAAAGACAGCTATAAAAGTTGGTGTTTAGCATGATTTTGACTTAGTATACAGATGGTTGTATGAGATAAATTAAAGCATTTGTGCAGACGACATTTCCAATTTACCGGTATCTGACAAATTTTACTAATCGAACATTAACCTTTCACTATTGTGATAAGGTTGAATATCTACTGAAAAAATTCACAGATTATTGTAGGTTGATGAGTCATCTTATGCATTAAATATCATATTCCACTCAATTCTGACACACTGATAAAAATAATCCAGGTGAGAATCAAAACCTCAATCCAATTTTCTGCATCAATAACGACACGTTAAACCGATATATATGTCACCGGAAAATAACAAGAACCGTAAGTTTATAAATTTACTAGGAAATTTATAAATTTTCGTAAGATTCTAAACGAGAGATTAATTGTATTATTTTACGTCCAAATTTTCGTAAATTTATCAATTTCCGACGTCACACGGTAAATTTATAAACTAACGGATATCTATTCGTAAGATTCTAAATGGTTTGACCAATCACAGAAGCTCTTTTAAATATACGAATCTTGGAAATACGTAAAATAACACACTGCGCTCTGATTGGTCAATGTTCATAGTGGCGAATAATGGCGGCCGCGACGAGGGACAAGTGACACGTGATAGTCAACCAATCAGATCGCGCGTGGCGTTTGTTTATTGCTTACGTATTATTTTACGAGTCAGTTCAGTAAGTTTATCAATTTACGAAAATGTGGCCGTAAAATAATACAATTTATCTCACGTTTAGAATCTTACGAAAGTTTATCAATTTCCTAGTAAATTTATAAACTTACGGTTCTTGTTATTTTCCGGTGACATATATATTATATTCGATATATATTATATTCGAAATATTTACGCGAAAACATTCAGTCCCAAAATGGAAACAAATTAGCATCTTCAGTAATTATCCACTTCATTTGCCATCTTAGTACAGGTGCAAGAAACACCCCCAAGACACGAACCCCCGAATTCAAGATGACAAAACCCTTAGAAGGTTTATTAAACAGAGAATCTTTGATCATCCCTCCCTTTCTGGCTTACAACAAAATTGTTCGACGTTTTACGTTTATCTCTTTCGCTCTTTAAGGGTAGGCTGTCATTAGATACTAAGCTCTCAATATGGTACTTAAGCATCCCCTAATTGGGGGTGCATTAAACGCTTATGCTCATATAAAATGATTTATAGAGAGTCCGGTGTCGACTTATAATGAGAACCCGAGGGTTCTGATGGTAAACTGGATGTTGCCTGTAACTCATGGCTTTTGTATGGTATCTAGTAAACATACGTGTTAATAGTGATAGGAGAGATAAGATGGCCGCTTTCCGATCTTTTTTTTTCTATTTTTATCTGACTAATATGACGATTTCGCTTTTTAACCGACTTCAAAAGAGGAGTGGGATTTTATGTGGGGTTCGCGAATATCTTCGTCGTTTATGAACGAATTTATGATAATCTTTTATTATATGAAAGAGTATGCTGCCTGGTGGTCCTGTTGCCACCATTTCAGTTACAGTCATTAAAAAAAGAAAAATGTTTTTTTTTTCTTTAAATATAAACATATATGCTTCCATGAAAACACTAAACAGCAAAAGAAAATATACGTTTAAGTTCGTTTTTATTTACATTTTATTTTACAAACTGCAGTTACTCAAAGCCGCGTAGAAACAGATGTTTTTCAAAAACTCCCACGAATCTAACAAGGTATAAAATTATCACATCTCCGGAAAAGTACAGTGAACTGACATAATTAATCAACCTTACGCGCCGGTCTGAAAAAAAACCAGCCAAGTGCGAGTCGGTCTAGAGCACGAAGGGTTCCGTACAAAAAATCACGTCTGTTGTATGGGAGCCCCCAAGAATTCTTATCTGCATATTTGTAGAAAAAAAAGTATAATTTTTAGTTTATTTGTTATTTGAACTGCAACATAAAACATCATCTGTGAAAATTTCAGCTTTCTAGATATCATGGTTCATAAGGTACACCTTGCTGATAGACGAACGGACAGACAGACAACGAAGTCTCCACAGTAGGGTTCCGTTTCACTCTTTGAGAACGGAACCCTACAAAGGCACCTATGACAAATGACCCCCAATAAAGAGGGGTATCTGTTGACCCCCTAGTTATTTTTAAACACCCCTAATAGCTTATAATGGTGTCAATTAATCGTTTTAAGCGTCCAGTGACGTATACTAATACGGCAAGGTTAGAGAGATGAGAGTGAAATATTAACCTTTTTGAAGGTATTATTTCACCTTTTTTGGTTTAGTAAGTAATGTATACCAGCTGTGAAGTTCAATTGTTTTTTTTTGAGTTATTTCGTTGGTTTATTAGGTGAATGGATAGTTCTATACTAATATTATTAAGCTGATGAGTTTGTTTGTGTGTTTAGTGGAAAGCACTCAGGAATCTCAGGATCTAGTGGTCCAATTTGAAAAAATATTTTAGATAGCCCAATTATCGAGAAAGCCTATAGGTTACTTTTTATCCGGGTGCGTGCAGTAGTTCCCACGGTATGTGGTTGAAACCGCTGGTGGAAGCTATCTTTTTGACAGTCGGGTAAAAACAACAGGTTTATAATTACCTAAACTATTTTAAAGGCATTTGTTGGTTTAAAATAAATCGAGTTGTAACAGCAAAACGTCACAAAAGAAACTGAAATTACGTTTGTAATAAGAGCTTTGTAGTATGTGTATTTATTATAGTTTTACTTTTTAATTAGTGACATACACAGCAGAACATACAATCAAATAAACAAACAAACAAAAGAACTCAACATACTGAGCTCTTGGTATGCGTTACATTAATTAATGGAACAAAATATATTTTTTAATAATGCTAATGATATTATTTATTTGTTTCAGGTAAGTCTTTCAACTGAAAACCCAATCGATTTACTTAGGATTTGGTAACGTATATTACAACTAAGTAAGAGCAGTAAGTTGGTGAGCTCGTGGCTAAGTCAAAGCCGCGCAGATCGATCGATCCTAAGGTTAAGCAACGCTTGGCTCTGTCGGTCCGTGGATGGGTGACCGTCTTGCCATGTTCAGTTTTTCCGTATTTCGGAAAGCACGATAAACTGGTGGGTCACGGCTGTCATTTGAACATCTTTGGCAGTCGTTACGGTGATCAGAAGCCGAACTCTCAACCAGTCTTACCAAGGGTATCAGGTTGTCTGGGTAACTAGGTTGTGGAAGTCAGATAGGCAGTCTGTTCATGTAAAACACTGGTTCTCAGCTGCATCCGGTTGGACTGGAAGCCGACCCCAACATAGTTGGGAAAGGCTAAGCAGATGATATTACAACAAAGTTTTTTTTTCAGAAATATTTTCGTCGATATAAAAAAAAACAATCAAGTTTAATAGCTATTTATAATATCAAAACACAAAGTAATTCAGCTTGAAAATTACAGAGCCTTTTCATACATACAAGGGGCGTGGTGTTATCTAAGATGTACGCTATACAACGCCCCGCGGCTTCGCTCGCCGTATTCCTGTTAAACACTGTCATTTGACTCAACACCTTAGCTTGAATTTTTATTGGGAACATTTTACCTGTGAACTTGTAGGATTTGGATGTGGTATCGTTATTTAAACAATATTAGAGAAATTACTTTTGTTTGGGAATGATACTTTGCATTTAAATGTTTACTACAAATACGTTTACATTAATCTTTTTGAATAGGCAGGTATTCAAAATGAAATATATTTAATCCATAATATATAAAAATATCACTTGGGATGGTTGTGCACTTCTCAAATAAAATATACAATTATACATACCTGAAAGAAACAGAAATAAATCCGATATTGTTTTTTTCGATGTCATATAGCACGCTTTATCTCTACTTTACTTTATCTTTATTCTGATTGTGAATAATTTAACAACCCATTAATAATCCACAACAACAACAAAAAACATTCCACTGTAAAATCCAATACAGGTAACATGCCACATCCATTCTTAGACTCACACCCCCCCAGAAAAGGGGGGTGTGTGTGCAATTTAAAAGATAAGATCAACCGAGCTCGCGAGGCGATGCCTCTTAAATTATTCAAATAAAATCCCACTACGATATCTGTGATTGTAAATTTTGGTGCAGATGTGTTCGTACACTTGAGGCAGAAAAAAGTACACAGTTTGTAAATGAAAATATAAATGGTAGTGTTTTTTTTTCCTGAATGTATTATGATTTTGTTTTATAGATGGTCTAATTTTGATTAAATTAGCAATGTAATGAGACCACAAGTGAAGACTTGTAATTGGCTGTCAGTGAATCATACAGTCGCCTATTATATTGTATTTAGCTGTAAGTTTTCCATAGTCATAAATAAATAAAAATAAATAAACAATCCATGGGGCATACAGACCAACCGATCGATGGTAAAATGCAATGGTCGACGTCGATTGACAATTTCGACCAAACTGATCATCTCCACGAATCCGTATACCAACGATCGATGGATCGATAACACCCTTGGATCTTTATGCATCATCGATATTTAATCGAAAACATTTATAAACAAAATTGGATACAAATAACGCTTACGTGATAAAATCATTTTTCAATTTTTTTCCTCTGCAAAAACACGCACAACTTTATTACTCTGTAACCCAAATAACTGAATAAATTTTCATTAATGAACCATCAGAATGTTCTGATAAACACATGGGCTACAGTTACCAAGTCGCTAATGTAATAAAAAACTGTTTTTATGTTTGTATGTTCAAGTTCTTTAGAACATGAGTAGGCTGTAGGCATTGAATTTAATATCTTTGAGGCGATATTGCACGTTTTATTAGGTCTATCTTTTACTTATAAAGTATCTTGATTTTATCTTTCTATCGTTAATTAATAATAGGCACGTATTCGCGTTTTCATAAATGTTTTTTCAGTAAAAGTCACAGCAAAATCCACGGTGTATTTTTGAGTAAAAGTATTTGTTATACAATTCTCATTAGTCTAAACAACAGAAGCTAAAAAATATTTGAAACCCGCATCACAACAAAGAACAACAGACTCATCACCAGCCTGACAAAACAAAATGCGGAAAAAAATATTACATTTTTAACATAGGTACTTTTTCATGACCTCAAGTGTAAGTGGGGTTGATAGACAAAGGGTGTGCGCTTGACATGGGCTGTTTTTTAGGGTTCCATACCCAGTGGGTAATACGGGACCTTACTACTAAGACTTCGCTGTCCGTCCGTCACCATGCTGTATCTCATGAACCATGATAGCTAGAGACCTGAAATTTACACTTATGATGTATTTCTATTGCCGCTTTAACAACAACTTCTAAAAACTGTAATAAAATAAGAATTTTAGGGTGATCCATACAACAAACACGATTTTTTTGTACGGAACCCTTCGTGCGCGAGTCCGACTCGCACTTGGCCGGTTTTTTTTACCTACAGTGTACAATTTTAACGGTATGTATTTTGTTATGCTTGTCAGTGTAGTGGTATCATTTATGGGGAATCTGAGGGCACCTTTTTATGGTGGTAATATAATATGCGCGTAGTTGTGAAGTGGAATTTCACCTTGTTTGTATATGCAAAATGGTGAGTACTTGTTTGGCACTACGTATGTGACAAAAAGGTTTTAAATAAAATACCTTGTCATCCGATTTTTTTCATTTTCCAGAAAAAATATTTCAGCCATTAAGTACCTACCAAGGTAGAATGTGTTATCCGATCACTAGCTTCCGCCAGCGGATTCACTCGTGGAAGCTCTCCGCGCACCCGGATAAAAAGTAGTCTACGGCCTTTCTCGATAAATGGGCAATCCAACTCTGAAAGAATTTCTGAAATTAGACCAGCAGATCCTGAGATTAGCGCGTTCAAACAAACAGACTCTTCAGCTTTATTACAATTTTTTTCCTAAGGCTAACTAGAAAATCAGCAGTTTTCGAACTGAATTAAACGCAGGTATGATAATTACCCATTTCTTGAAGCCAAAATATATTCACACTATCTTACATATCAAAGTACTTAGCTAGTGGCAATCGGTCAATCTATGAGATTACACAAATTAGGACGGTGATGTCTTGTCTAGCTACTCACTTCTAGTAATAGAGTCAGGTTAGCGTGGAATATGAACCTAAAATAAACTACGAATAACAGTCGCATGGGTCAATCGATCATAAGGTTAAGCAACGCTTGGCGCGGTCGGTCCGTGGATGGGTGACCATCTTGACATAACGAGTTCTTCCGTGTTTCGGTAAGGCAACGATAAATTGGTGGATCCCGGCTGTAATTTGAACATCTTTGGCAGTCGTTACGGGTAGTCAAAGCCAGAAAGTCTGACAACCAGTCTTAGCAGGGGTGCCAGGTTGCCCGGGTAACTGGTTGTGGAGGTCAGACAGGCAGTCGCTCCATGGTAAAACACTGTTCTCAGCTGCATCCGGTTAGACTGGATCCAAAATAGTTGGAAAAGGCTGGCAGATGATGGGTCAATCGATCATGACGAATCATAAAGTTCAGCAACGTTTGGCGCGGACGCTCTGTAGATGGGTGGATGGTGGTCGGGGAAAAAGCAGATCAATTTTTGGGGGTATCAGCAAAAAGAAGTCTGACACCCATGGTCTTTACCAAGGGTCAATCGGGTAACTGGCTTATGGAGAATTAGATAGGCAGTCGACTCCATGTAAACACTGGTAGCTCAGCTACATGCAGGTAAGATGGAAGCCGTTAAGGGAGCAGAGAAATGAACAGTGAGGTAGTATTAGCACGAAATTAACATTCGTATCTTGAGATGTAATCGTAAGAACTTAATAATATAATGCATTTAAAACATAATCACAATGGCCTATCGTTATAATTTTTATTTATAGCCCTTACAAAGCATGACACAAATAGGAAGACAAGATTCTGAAATTCCAAAGGAAATTGCTTGTGGGTAGGTCATTGTGAGATGACGTTCTGAGAGCCCACTAAACGGGGAGCTAACTGGGTTTTTCTGTACAGTCAACGAGCAATCCATAGGGAGATACATACCATACATAACAATTTGGTGTATAGTAGATGATGGATCTATCTGTGGTTAGGTAATCAATTATGAGG
>NWSH02000162.1:4633216-4654254 GCA_002382865.2 Heliothis virescens | reverse complement strand
AATCAGTTAATGAAATCACTTTGAACCTGCTCAATTGAGCAGAACGTCAAAAGTGTGCGCTTAAAACTGCGTGTGACTGATTCTGCTATAAGAAATTACTTTCGACTGATTTAGTGTTTTGACTACAACATTGGAAGGCATTCTACTCAATGCAGACGACCATAGTCTGAGGACAAGAATACTCCAATAAAACTCCTTCTTGGTTTTTATGCCGAGCAAGAGGATGCCATCCTTGTTTTTCACCTGAATTATGTACAATTATGAGCAGTATGGAAATAGTTTATGAATAAAAATATACTTTCAATAATTTAAAACTGGCAGCTTATAGACCAAACTATCGGCCGACTAGTTGAGTATGCGCGCGCAGAAGATTTTCATACTGTTCAAGCCTTCGACCGATAGTTGGCCGACTATTTGATTGGCCAATCGGTCAAACTTTTTAGTCGGGCCGATAAAGTTTGGTCAATGTGCGCGCTCCCATACATCTCCGTACATTTCAAACGACCGATCAAACTATCGGCCGATGAAAAAATCTGCAGTGTGCGAGCGCTCTAATTGAAGAAAAAACAGTAAGTATTTGTTTCGGAGTTAACAAAAATCCACCTGTCGTTCCACGAATATTAACAAAACAGTTTTAATTATTATCTAAACACGACTTGCACAAACTTAACCATTTAAACGAACAGTCGCAAATCGCAAATCGGAAAATCGCATCCGCAGTACATTATTCAAGTACTAATTAAAACAACGCCACGTTACCAAGTTCACATTCGATCGATTGTGCTTTACATTAGCCGGGAATCGAACCGATACACAATCTTCTGCCTCCTGTTAATTAAAAACCGCGAACTACAGGCCTCTAAGCCACAATCTGGAATCACGCATCTGATTTTTACTTCAAAGGAAATTGGGCCTTAAGTGTGGGACGTTAGAGTTTAAATTGGAGTAGTAGAATATGGATTTGTTATCTTCTGGTGTGCAAAGGTGTAAGCTAAGCTTAAAATAAAATTGTTTTGTGTTAGCATTGTTGCAATAATAGAATCAGGTATCCTTTATAAAGTACAGTGAGCCTTAGTAACAACGCGATTAAAAAAAATAGGAAAGTGCCTACTGATTCCATTTCTTTCTTAAGGTCGATTTACATCAAACGAGCGAATGCTCATTCTATCCCCACTACTTACAGCTAATTCTTCTAGTGTAAACAGGCGTAGAGCATTCCTTCGTTGTTCTTAGTGCGTTCGCAAAGATTCTATGGAATATTCTAAGAATGCTCGCTCGCTTGATATAAACGGCGCAAGAGCGCGCGAACAGTTGCTTAGAGCGTTCTAGCGTGTTCGGACGTGCTCGCGCCACTGAGCGGTCTCATCAAAGCGTTTTTGTGTTCTAGGGTTCTAGCGATTGTTCTAGCTCTAGCTCTATGTTCGTTTGATGTAAATCGATACCTCTAGCTTTCGTTTACACTCAAAGATTACGAAAGAATGCTCTTGTTCTAGCTCTAGCTCTATGTTCGTTTGATGTAAATCGACCTTTACAGTGGGTGCCTAAACTACAGGCGCTTATTTAGAGCATAAAATACTTGTTATGTACATNATTCTATGGTTCTAGCGATTGTTCTAGCTCTAGCTCTATGTTCGTTTGATGTAAATCGATACCTCTAGCTTTCGTTTACACTCAAAGATTACGAAAGAATGCTCTTGTTCTAGCTCTAGCTCTATGTTCGTTTGATGTAAATCGACCTTTACAGTGGGTGCCTAAACTACAGGCGCTTATTTAGAGCATAAAATACTTGTTATGTACATACATGGTGCTTGAAAAACATACAGGTAAGTAGGTACCTATACTCACCTCCTTATTAATAGGTACATTTAATTAACCACACGCCTCAGGAAATTAACCAACCACAGCAAGCCATTCCCAACTTTGTTACAACCATCATAAGGTTGAAAATTGTTAAATCGGGAACAAAACTATACATATTATGTTTATCTACATTGATGAAGGCAGTATTATCAACAAAACATAGGTAAGTACCTACTTACTTAACCTAATTTACTCAACTACTAAATAATGAAAGAAATATCGTTAGATAACTTGGAAATCTAACATAGCCTACATTATTAGACAACTTCACATTATTTCTAAAGTAATTATACGTTTATTTGAGTCTACGAAAAAATCTACGGCTAACATAACCCTATTTCTATACTAATATTATAAAGAGGAAAACTTTGTTTGTTTGTTTGTTTGTTTGGTTGTAATGAATAGGCTCAAAAACTACTGGACCGATTTTAAAAATTCTTTCACCATTCGAAAGCTACATTATCCACGAGTGACATAGGCTATATTTTATCCGGGTACGGGCAGTAATTCCCACGGGATGCGAGTGAAACCGCGGGAAAACGGCTAGTGTTTGATAAAGCAAAGCAAGCGCAACGATCGGGTGAGCCGAAGTTAGCCGAACGTGCCCGAACGCATGTTGACCGGTTGGCGAGACCGCACGAAGCTATGAGAGTGTCGAGCCCTCCCCGCGTCCCTCTCCCCGCGCGGGTCACGGCCGTGAACATCGTGTGCGAAATTTGTGTGCGGGCTTTTTGACGACAATTAAATAATATTGACAACTTTGATTATATTATAATTATTGACAATTTGGTTTTAGTTTCATAATGGAGATTTGGCCATTATTAGACGCGATCTACATTATAACGAATTTCGTTGTTACTGTGTAGAATGTACCATTGTACAGACGACAGAAGGTCAACGTATACGAATCAGTCAAATTTTACCAATCAAACATTAATGGGGGTAGGCCATTGCGATAAGGTTGAAAATCGATTGCAGAAATTTGACAGATTGTGGTAACTTGATGTGCTGTCGTCTGTACAAGTATTATTCGTTCTAAAGAGTGACACCGCAGAATTTAGCTTAATCACATAATTTATGTTTGCTAAAATATCGTAGAATGCTCAAACTTAAAAAAAGATTACTGACTACATATTGGTTTATTATAAAAGGAAAAAAACCTATACCTAATTTATTTAATGTTGAGAACTAAAAAAAATGGCCGCCTCTATTGATCTGTCAAACAAATTATGACAGATGTGTAATTTGAAATATTAAAAAAAAAGAAACGATTTATGATCGGTTTGATTAGGCGTGGATTTCTTGAAATAAACCATAAAATAAAAATTTTACTTACCTACTTAGGTATGGCTTAAAAAAAAACTAATCGGTTTGCCAAGGTCGGTCGTAAATGAGTGAACTAATAACTATCGCTAAAATCTAAAATCCCTCCTTACTTCAGTAGGTACAGAAAGCAGATCAACCTACCCTAATCTGTCAAATTTCTTCAATAGACTTACAACCTTATCATAATAGAGTTAGGTAAATGTTCGATCGGTAAAATTTCAACCTGTCAACCTACCCTAATCTGTCAAATTTTACCAATCAAACATTTACCTAACACTATTGTGATAAGGTTGAAAATCTATTGCAGAAATTTTACAGATTGGGGTAACTTGATGAGCTGTCGTCTGTACACAGTTCTGGCTATATTTTATTTTGGTCAGTTATTAGTCAGATGTTTATACCTATCTAGGTATGTCATATGATAAAAATATTTATGTAAACAAACATAAATTCTTAAGTATTTTAACACTGTTCTCATCTGCCCCTAGGCACAGCGGTTATTAATTGAGTAATCTATAATCTATTATCTTTTAGCTCTTATTACATTTAACAAATGCGAACCATTTGCCTGCCTCGGGCAGTATGGCTTTGAACAATATTTCTTAAACAAATAGGAAATAATCATTTTGTGTGTACTTTGTAACATTTTATATTTACGATTTATTATCATTATGTAGACTTCATGTATTTTATTTAACTTTTAAAAAAATAACACATACTGACATATTTTTTTACTACCTACAATTTACGAGAACGCGCCATAATGTGTCATGTTATCGTAGTGAATGCGCAACGGACCACGCGGTATATTGCCGTCTCGCTCACACGGTCTCGCGCAGACGCGCGTCACAGCGCCGCTGTAGTTACGCCGCGTGCCTCGGCATAAACACATGTCCCTGTAGTGAATATTATTTTTTCTGTGCATTACTTTATTACAAGATGGAAGATCCTGTGGCGGGTGGCGCTATCCTGCCTTTCATTCCAAAAAGCGACCCAGAGAAGTTAAACATTATACGTCGTGTCGCGAAGAAATTAAGTAAAGATGAACGCCCAGGCTTACGACCCAGAGTGTTCGAGCTAACTGGGCTCACACCAAACGTCACGAACACACTCGCGACTTTAAGCTCGGAATCTGAAATACATGTAAAAATTATGCAAGTCGATCGGTCTGCCGTTTACAATCGATTGGTGCACTTTTACTTAGAAGAAAAAGTGATGCCCTCAACTTACGAGCTGTTTTTAAGTTTAGAGGACCAAATACCTAAGTATATGGACATAGGAGAGTTCAGAAAATACCTTCTAAAAAACGGCTTTATGTGGAAACAAATTTCAAAAGGATATTTCGTGGTTACAGAAAAACCTGAAGTTATTTTCGAGAGATTTTGTTACTTAAAACATATTCAATCATATAGAAATGAAAAACGACCCATTTATTTTATCGAAGAAAGTGTTTTTGATAGTAAAGGTACTTTTTTGACTTTTGAGAAGAGCGTCGAAGAGAGTAAACGTCGTGCTAACGAGCCTCTCGTCAGAATGTTATATGCTGTATCTGAAAATGGTTTGCAATTCCAAGAGTACGTCAAAAAATTTAATGAACATTTTTTCATGATGTGGATCAAAAAGGCGTTGGTAAAATCTTTGCCGGAACCTAGTGTTATTGTTTTAAATAATTACCAGCAGCACTGCGAAGAGATTGTAAAAGCACCAAATATATACAGTAAAAAGAAGGAAATTTGTGATTGGCTGGACTACTTCAACGTGCCATATGATGATAAAATGGCAAAGCATTTGCTTTATGAGCTGGTAGAAAACTATACTGATGTAAATCAGAAATGCTATGCAGTGGATAACTTGCTAAAATCACTTGGACATACAGTGCTGAGGATACCAGATTGCATAAAAAAATTGACACCAGCAGCATTCTTTATTGAAAAATTGCGAAACAATTTGCCAAATCTGGTCACACAACGGAGATCGGAAAAAGATAAGACTCCCGGTGTCCAAGTTATGATTGATATTATTGTTCATACTTTGAGTCAAGATACTGAAGAATATGATAGATTTTTTGAGTCTATTGCTAATGAGGAGAAATTAATTCAACAGATGGATGAGGCTGTAGATGCTGAGATGGATGATTTAGAAAGGATGATGCAAATGTGTCCGCCTAATTATACGGCATATGATTCTGACTTGCCGTCAGATGATTCGGATTCGGACTAAAGGAATTTGTGATTTTTAATACTTAATTACTAATTTCTATTTGATTTTAATTGCTAATTTCTAAGTCTGAGACAGGTTTGAAATTATCAAACCTGTCACAGACTTGGACATTGGTTTAAAATGTTTGATTTAAAATTCAAATTAATATTCAGTGTCATTGTGATTTCTTATTATAATAGAAATACATAAAACTGTTTCATAATAAAATTTTCGTTTGTTTTCTTTTGTGATTACATTGTTGTATCCTAAAGAATACCTATTACACATCTAAAAGTTGATTTCATCCTGGAATAGAAGCCATATTTGAAAAGTAAAACAACTTAATCCTAAACTTTAACATAGTAAATACCTTATTTCAAGTTTTGTTACTTTACCTTATAACTTTAAAACGGCTGAGCTGATATTAATGAAACATATCAAGGTAAACACCTGAAACACCAGCTTTCATATAAAAAATACCACATCTAAATCGGTTCATTCGTTTAAGAGCTTCAATGCCACAGACATACAGACACACAATACATTTATAACACCCTCTTTTCATCAGGGTAACTGAATGACCATTTAACACAAATGGACAAACAAACCAACAGAAAAACAAATTCAAATCAATCAATTATTCCCAATCCGAAAACTTCCTAAAAACAAATATCCAGAAACCATTTAATTACTTACAAAGTAAATAATTAACTGTCCCTTTTGCTAGTAACAAACTGACCAACAGTTTCAATTAGTCAGTAACTTAGTTTTGGAGACAGCCCGTGTGTTACATTTTTGATGAAGGTTGGGTAAGATAGTACTACTGGACTACTCGTGAACTATTTGATTAAATAGAAATATAAATGGCCTATGTGAAGTTGATCTAATGATAAAAGAGATGATAATATTTATTTCACCTACTTATACTACCTATAATTTCGAAAGTGTGAAAGAATTTATGAATTAACTAGCTTCTGCCAGCGGTTTCACCCGCATCCCGTGGGAACTACTCGGCGCGCTCGTATAAAAAGTAGCCTATAGCCTTCCTCTATAAATGGACTGTCTAACACTGAAAGTATTTTTCAAATCGGACCAGTAGTTCCTGAGATTAACGCGTTCAAACAAACAAACTCTTCAGCTTTATAATATTAGTATAGAATAGATAGTATAGTATATCAGAATAACAATATACTTAGGCTACTGTTTATTCTGGTTTTCGCAAATATCTAATTTCGGTATTATTATAAGTTTGACATGTCTGTCTATGGCATCATAGCTCCCGAACGGATGAAGCGTTTCCAATATAGTTTT
Organism: Heliothis virescens; assembly: GCA_002382865.2. NCBI lineage: Eukaryota > Metazoa > Arthropoda > Insecta > Lepidoptera > Noctuidae > Heliothis > Heliothis virescens. The sequence continues at coordinate 4,647,558 of NWSH02000162.1, read as the reverse complement.
TTTTTTGTAGAATTATCCTTCGCGAATTCTGTTAATCAAACATGCGGCGTGGGTCGGTTCTAAAAATAACCTACATTCCATTAAAGTGGGCACTTAACTGAAGATAAACAGTCTTGATCGACTATTTATATAAAAACTCAGTTTAAAAATAACACGTGGCTATAAATAAGATCAAATACAAAAATATGACTGTTTTGCATTAAGACAAAACAGGTATTATATGTAGAAGAAAACACAGCAATGATGTGAAGAAGCAGTCTTAATGATTCGTTGAAAATACAGGGAGTATCCGCGATCCGACCATAGACATAGACAATTTCTTACCTTTTTCTTTCACCAGAAGGCCAAATATACTTTACCGCCAATTTTGACAGCCGGCGTCATTGCAGTCTTCATCATCAGCAAGCACCTCGATTCATTGCTGTGTTTTCTTCTACATATAATACCTGTTTTGTCTTAATGCAAAACAGTCATATTATATGCCTTCGAAAACACAGCAATGATGTGAAGACCTGTTTGCTATCTGCTGGTGAACAGAAATCATAACACACAAGAATGCAATGTGAGAGTTATATGTTTTACTCTTATTTAATGAGAATTTAACAACTCTAATTCAATCACCTTTAAATTTAAATATTTATAGTGACAATATGAAACTAATAAACTAATTATTTAAACATAATTAGTTTAAACCNAGAATTTAACAACTCTAATTAAATCACCTTTAAATTTAAATATTTATAGTGACAATATGAAACTAATAAACTAATTATTTAAACATAATTAGTTTAAACCATTCATAATTTTCTTACCAAGAAACTCAAATAAAATATAATAATAATATGAAAATAAGAAACATACTATCTTTCTTATCATGATTATCAAATTATTGCAATTTAATTGCCATAATTCACAAACTTTTCTAACTTAGATCAGTTCAGTATTCACAATTGTGATCCAAATCATATTTTACAAATAATTGAATATTATTTCACTGTTTAAAAATTATTATGAAGTAACCCTGGGGCATCCCCATTAATAGATTTATATTCCAACAATAAAATTTAGAAAAAGCTTTCCAAACCTTCAGTTTGTTGTTTTCAGTATTTCCTGTATAGGTATATTATCTAGATTGCCTCTAGAGACCACTGCTGACCTTATACTACCTGGAGATTAGCCCCCTGCCTTCACTTGAAGGCTCACCTCACCCATCCTGAGATCGTGGTTATTGAGGCAGGCTTTGTGTCCCCAGTGATGGGTACAAATTAGCAAATTAACTTTTAACATTAATATTTTAACTTGGCATTTTTTTAGGAATTTGGTGCTTGATGAGCATCAAGTCTAATAAATCTAATTGCCCATGACAACATGTGTCAATTGTTGAGCAAAATTTTAGTCAGCATGCTAAAATTGTACCTTTGTTCCAGAAATTAATGGTCACTCTTTAAGAAAAGAGGTTAAAACATGTGGAAACTATGGTCACATTTAAGCAAAAGAATAAAAAAGCAGAAGAAAGCCGTGTGCCTGCTTCAATAACAATAATGTTAGCTATTCACAAACTTTAACCAATTAAAAAGAAAATAAATAATAATATTTCAACCTCAACACTCGCAGTCCAGCTGAGTGGATGAGTGAGGCAGACTCACTGCTTTTAAAACCTGGACCTGGAAATTTCTGGCCAGGTTCTCAGATCTAGGCACACTGCAAGCTGAGACACTTCAGGCCTGTGGATGATACCTGTGTTTTATGCAAAACCTTTTGTTAATTCAAACTGGTAATGCTGGCTAAGTAAGTGAATGATATGTACTTCCGAGTGGAAGGACGCTGGCTATTTGCTACCGGCCGTGACTCGCCCTTACTCCAGCCCTTCCGCTATCTCTTCTCCCCCCCCCCTTTTTCTCACCCTAAGCTAATTGATATTACATCTTGTTCACTAATGGGACTAACGCGTTCGTTCTACACAAGAACAGAGGCGCCCTCAGGTTCTCTGCTGGGCCAGGGGGAGGACTTGTACGCGTGCTTAGAGGTCAGAAAATCTGCAGAGATGCTGCAGGTCCATGGGGTGCTATCACCCCTCATGTATGTCTACATGACTGCATATAAGGCATGGCTCTGGCCATCCTAGCTAGAGGTGGAGATACTCCAGCAATGTGAAGGGCAAATGAAGGCGTCAGAATTCTCCTGAGCTATGCTTTGAGTCTATACTCATGTGGTTACTAACCTGTGTTCCTTGTTGCAAAAAAAAAAAAAATACATCTATTCTTGGAATACCCAAACACCTGGACACTGCCTCCGCGGCTGGTGGTAGCAGGTAATACTAGAGATCTGACCTTCGCCCTGAAAAATCACCTGCAATACCATACAAGTTCCCTGGAAACATGGTAAGGTGTTATCGTTATGCTTGGACAGTAAGTCTACGCCAGCTATTGGGTTGTGAGACCCGATTGATTCAGAGAAGGAAGTCTTGCCCTTGTCTTTATATATTAGCATCCCATTATCGGATTGAACTAATTTGGGGGTACTCTAAAACAGTACTCTCTGCCACTTAATGACTGGATAAATGCAAAAATGACTGAAATAATGTTTCATGTCCGAGTGCCCGGCTTTTTCAGATTGTAATCCACTTGCCTGTGAAATACTGACTGGTCTGATTTGTGCCTTAGACCGCATTGGATGCGTCCTTGGCCCAGAAGAATTGGATCTTCCTGGATAGGAGGGGGTATGGACAGACTACGACAACTTCCAATAGCTTCCAACCTCCCTTGACAGTCCTCTCGCCTTTTTGTCTAGCACTGAGTATTTCAGACCAGGTTCAAAAGATCAAGACTGACTGGTCTGATTTGTGCCTTAGACCGCATTGGATGCGTCCTTGGCCCAGAAGAATTGGATCTTCCTGGATAGGAGGGGGTATGGACAGACTACGACAACTTCCAATAGCTTCCAACCTCCCTTGACAGTCCTCTCGCCTTTTTGTCTAGCACTGAGTATTTCAGACCAGGTTCAAAAGATCAAGACTGACTGGTCTGATTTGTGCCTTAGACCGCATTGGATGCGTCCTTGGCCCAGAAGAATTGGATCTTCCTGGATAGGAGGGGGTATGGACAGACTACGACAACTTCCAATAGCTTCCAACCTCCCTTGACAGTCCTCTCGCCTTTTTGTCTAGCACTGAGTATTTCAGACCAGGTTCAAAAGATCAAGACTGACTGGTCTGATTTGTGCCTTAGACCGCATTGGATGCGTCCTTGGCCCAGAAGAATTGGATCTTCCTGGATAGGAGGGGGTATGGACAGACTACGACAACTTCCAATAGCTTCCAACCTCCCTTGACAGTCCTCTCGCCTTTTTGTCTAGCACTGAGTATTTCAGACCAGGTTCAAAAGATCAAGACTGACTGGTCTGATTTGTGCCTTAGACCGCATTGGATGCGTCCTTGGCCCAGAAGAATTGGATCTTCCTGGATAGGAGGGGGTATGGACAGACTACGACAACTTCCAATAGCTTCCAACCTCCCTTGACAGTCCTCTCGCCTTTTTGTCTAGCACTGAGTATTTCAGACCAGGTTCAAAAGATCAAGACTGACTGGTCTGATTTGTGCCTTAGACCGCATTGGATGCGTCCTTGGCCCAGAAGAATTGGATCTTCCTGGATAGGAGGGGGTATGGACAGACTACGACAACTTCCAATAGCTTCCAACCTCCCTTGACAGTCCTCTCGCCTTTTTGTCTAGCACTGAGTATTTCAGACCAGGTTCAAAAGATCAAGACTGACTGGTCTGATTTGTGCCTTAGACCGCATTGGATGCGTCCTTGGCCCAGAAGAATTGGATCTTCCTGGATAGGAGGGGGTATGGACAGACTACGACAACTTCCAATAGCTTCCAACCTCCCTCAAAAGATCAAGTATTTCAACTTGTGCGTTGGCTGGTCATGCAGTGTCTGCAATGCCAAGCCAACAATTCCAAGGGGACCCGGGTTTCCGCAACCTGTGCCACTAGCTTGGATGAGTGCAGACAAATAAGTAGGAAAATGCCCAAGAAATCCAAAAACGTAAGTATACCTCAATCCCGAAGGATCTCGTCCACCCAGGTTGTACCTGATGCTAATTTATCAAGGCCCTTGATAAATTTTATATTACTAACAACAGACTGATAACTGTTGGTGGGAGGGTTCTCCACTGGAGCAACCCATTTAGTCCCTTTTTGTGAGTCTCCGCGACAAACAAATAGAATATCCTTGGTGAACTTAAAAGACTAACTTCACTAGCCTTCGCTTCAAAAAAGCGACTAAGTTTCCTTTTGAAACTAGATAAAATTGTTTTGGCATGTACTTGTTTAAGGCCTTAAAGTCCAAAATAGGCTTAATTATTTTAGTTCCTTTTATATATTAAGAACATTTTGAAAATACCATGTATCTTTAATAATAATCCGTCCTTTCTGGGGGGGAAACCCCGGAGACTATTTAACTTGTAAAGTTCTGACTTAGGTAAACCAGAGAAGGTTTATTTTTGAATGGCAAGTATTTGGCCATGGCAATTTAAAATTACCCAGTTCGCTTAAAATTGAGCCTGCGAAAAATTTTATCTGAAAATCCTGTCAATAAATTTATTTATTTATTTTCATAAACATACAACTATTTTTACAGGCAGAAACCTTTAAATAAATAAATCTTTCAATAATATCTGATGTACTTATCAGTATTGGTTGACCTTGACAATAAGGCTGGTTTATAATTAAAAGTATGTTTAAATTTATTAGCTGACTTCTTAGTCTCAAATGTTTTTTATTTTATTTGTTAGGGACAAAAAACAGTTACATGCCGAGCATAATTTAAGTTTCTTAAATAAGCACCATAGTTGTATGTTAATTACATTATTTAATAAATAGTTTACATACTTATTCTGTAAATTTTTACTCTGTAAAATGATTGTTTTTTATTTGAAACAGGTATCCAGCATACCTGAGACCCTCTGAGGGAATATAATAAGTCTGCAAGGCATTTATTCTGTATAAAACACTCAACACTGGTCTGGAGGAATTCTAATATATTCTTAAGAATTTACATAAGAACCTATAATTAAATATAGCAGTCAGCAAATACACAGAAACTTGATAAACACAGATCACTTCTCATAACATTTTGCATAGTGTGTAGTGCAATTTGTATATGAAATACTATGATATAGCCATTGTGGTCCAAACCTATGTCAATTTTACTTTTTACAATGTATGGAAACCATTTATTCTGATTGGTACAAGCCCAATCCACAATAGTCTGTGTATGCAATCCTAGCAACTTTTCTCCTTTTAAGTTTGTAGATATGCTCAATAAAAAAGAGCCCATAGATGTTAGATAATCCTTGTATCGTTATCATTTCAGGGACAATGCATGTTATCTACACTTTATTTTATGTCTGTACAATTGTAAATATTATGATTGCCAGGAAACTGCAATACTTGCATATAGTCGCCTTTTTTAGCCATAAATGCTTATCAATGTAACCTAATTTTGTTAGTAATTTGTAACAAACTACCTATGTAAAGGAAAGAATCTCTTAATATCCTTATTATCAACGGTTTTTAATTACTTACCGGTGATTTGAAGATACAGATTCTGGTGGTGCCGGTAAGGTATCAAACTGCTCTTAGTATTACTAAAACTGCACAGAGCTCAACAACTATTATCCAGTAAGCATATTAGTTGTAACTTTACCATCACAACAGTACTTACACTAAATCCCAATTCAGTAATAAACCGCATTTGTAAGTAAAGTATCAATACGGAAAACAGTACGAACATGTTTCAACTTGTAAGTTGTACTCACGGTTCCTCGTCGACGTACGAGAACGCTCAAAAGGCAAAGGCGATACCGTGCCCTCCTTCGACCTCCGCGGACGAGGAGGAGCTACCTTTTGATGCCTTAGAGCTTACTAATTGCGACTGTTCTCCATCCGAAGTTACAGTGCCGCGCTCGCAGTTTCCGTACGTTTTGCTTACCGGCTCCATATTTTTATAATACACTGCTATGTTTTCACTACTAAACCACTAAAAATCACTATTTCATGATTCTAAATCACATTAAAATACTTTTTATCCTTAGATAAAAGTTTTCGTGTATTTCGAAAGAATCACAAGAATGCAATGACGCCGGCTGTCAAAATTGGCGGTAAAGTATATTTGGCCTTCTGGTGAAAGAAAAAGGTAAGAAATTGTCTATGTCTATGGTCGGATCGCGGATACTCCCTGTATTTTCAACGAATCATTAAGACTGCTTCTTCACATCATTGCTGTGTTTTCGAAGGCATATAATAACTATTGGATACTTACCGATAAAAATCAATAAACCAGTTTATTTTTAGTATGCATATAGCTATTTGTGAAATAAGTCCCATGATAACTTTGATAAGTGCCTACTCAATAAGAGTACAGACGACAGCACATCAAGTTACCACAATCTGGCAAATTTCTGGAATAGATTTTCAACCTTATCACAATGGAGGTAGGTATTTCGATATAGCAATTTAGGAATACCTATGTTTGTCAACTTTTTTAAGTAGGTACCTAACTTATGTTATTTAGCCGATCTACTGCTGCTGCGCAGGTGGACAATTTTGTTCTGAAATTTACTGCGCAGCTAACTTTTAGATTCAGCAAATTACGTCACTAATCAAACTGATAACAAAGTTTAATAAGATAAGGAGGTAAGTATGTACCTATTTGTATTTTTTATTTTTAAGAACAGAAAAAGAATTGTTCAAATCGGAAAACGACCAACATAGGTATGCGCGAAGCAACATTATAAAAAAATACAAACATCCGAATTGAGGACCTCCTCCTTTTTTGGGAAGTCGGTTAAAAACGTAGTGGGAATCAACACGCGCGAAAAACGAAACATGTGACGCGGGATCCCCTCCCCTGCGCCGCGCGCGCGCTTCCTCGCCTCCGCTCCGCCTCGTCCGTTCCCTCAGTCGTCTACGTAACTGAGAGCGAGACGCATGTCAAATTTTTTAAATCTTAATTTCTACAAAAACGTAGCTTTTAATGCTTTATTTTGTGAAATAACTATCAGAAATAGATTTGTAAGCACTAGTTGTTATAGATCGTAAAGGTAAGTGTTATATTTTCTTGTTTTTTTTTTTGCCTGAACGTACCCACTATGTTATGCCTCCGCTTTGAATCTGGATATAACCGGTTTGCTTATTCTTTGTAGCCAGGATCATATTGAATAGATTGTATTTTCTTGCTTATGTGTGTGTAACTTTTTACCTGTCTTATATTAATATTAATATCTACCTACAAAGCTGAAGAGTGTGTTTGTTTTGTTTGCTTGATCGCGCTAATCTCGGGAATACTGGTCCGATTTAAAAAAATCTTTCAGTGTTAGATAGACTTTTCGAGGAAGGCTATACTTTATCAATGGTTATCAGGGTGCGTGAGGTAGTTACTACGGGACGTGAGTGACACCGCTAGTGGGTGCTAGTTTAGTATTTTTTTAATGGCTATCCTCTACTAAGATTTTAACAGTTAAATACCTACATACTTAACTTGTCCTATGGATCTTAACATTGTATTTGAACAGGTGCTACAAATAAGAAAAACAATAAAATTTAAATCTCCTTTTTTCAGAGTCAATATGTATTCAAAGACAGAAATAAACGAAGTGATCGACAAGCTTCGTATTGCCAAACACATTGCACAGAGAATTGATTCGGATTCCGTCGCTTCCAAAGAACCCGAGGAACTATCCAAACGAGTTGGTTTCTACACTGGAGTTCAACAAACAATTATAGATCCCATAGTATCAGCTAAGAAATATAAATCAGATACATTTTCCGACTGGTGCAGGCACAAAAATATGAAGAATGAGAACGTAGTACCTCGTCTTTCATTCCTACAAATAAGGCGGATAATATATAACCAATATGTCAACAAACTTCAGGTCCCTACAAAACGTTCAATGCTTGATGTTATAAAAAGCTCTAATTTAAAGCTCTATAAGGAAGGATATGATTCTCTTGATGAAGACTTGGTCAATTTAGGCTTTGTATGGAGACGACTACCTGGCCAGAAGAGATACATACTCGTCGAAAAACCTGAACAGTTTTATTACAGAATGAAATACTTGCAGCAGATGAACGAGTACAGAGCAGCAAACAGAGTGATAGTTCATTTAGAACGAACTCTTTCATACTTCTTTGACACAGACAGAATTCTAGTAGCGTCTCCTCAGGTCGGAATGATAGATATATACTTACCTCCAAAAGGGCTGCGCATGGAACATTGGCTACTGAATAAACTCCATTTAATACCACCAAAATCGGTTATTGTAATAGAAACGTCAAATAAAGCGGCAATGGAGATAGAACGCACAAATCACTGCAAGTTACCCAATGCACATAGCCACAAGGATGAAATGATTCAGTGGTTACAAGCTAACGACATTCCTTGCGATTCTACATCACACCGAGTTGAATTGTACTCTTTGATAGAAAAATACAAAGCTCACTGTAAACCCAAGTACAGATTCTGTGAGTTTTTGAAGACAGCCGGCCATGACGTGGTTCTCCGTCCTCCAGAACTTGCAGAGATGAAATACTTTAGTGATGCACTGAATGACTTATACGTCAAGAACTATTTCCAGTCAGCCCAGTCTACTTTGGTAGATCATATGAATTTGACACAAGAGTATTGGTTAGACGCAGACCGAAAGATGGCGGCGATTGAAGATAAAATTTACAATGAAGATCAGAAATTAGAATTGTTACTAGAAAGGCTAATGGAAAGTGTACGAAGTGGGACTGTAGATAGTATTGATTTAGCCGAATGTGAAGAGGATGTGTTTGATAGTGAGTATTATGATACTTTTGTGTATGATGCGTCACAAGGTATACAAACATATGCAGTGGCAGATACAGCAGTTCAATATGAAGATGATCCGTCCACTTCAACAATTGAAGGGTCGATTGAACCAGGTCCATCAACTGCGTTACCGTGAATAATTAAAGACGTGTTCCTTTTCAAATTATTATTGTTCAACTTACACCATATTTTTTCTTCATTAAACATTTTAAAATTGCTTTAAATTGATTTCTTTATTTCAAGTTCTCCTTTTTCCTAAGAAGTTATACCAAGTTGCACACCAGCACACCAACCTACCTCAATCTGTCAAATTTCTTCAGTACATTTTCAACCTTAACACAATAGTGGAAGGTTCATGTTGGATTGTTAAAATTTTACAGATTTTTGTAGGCTGACCTGCTGGCGTCTTTTTTTTTATATCGATGGGAAATCATCAGTATGACCCCTCCCGCTGTGGGTGACAGCGGAAGGGAGTGTCAGACTTCTACTGACTAAAACCCACCGTGTTCCTTCGGGAGCCCATTGTGTGCCAGGGCCGCGGTAACTCTTTCGAACAACCCGCAGCCCCGACGGGCTCTGGCCCTAGTGGGCCCCGCAGGGGTTTGCTGACACTCTCCGAGGAGCGCGTGGAACAACGCGCGCCGCCGACACGGGCCTGTCGTCTCTCAGGAGACGGAAGGACGATGAGCCACCCGAAACTCACCGCCCACAGACCCACGCCTACGGTGGCCGGGAGTCATCTCTTGACACCCGACGCCCGTGGTGTCTACCAGGTCTACGGCAACGGCCGGGATGGCCGGTGCGGACTCGCAGCCGCTCCGCCGCCTCCTTCTCTAGCATAACTGCTTCGCAGAAGGAGGCGACGGCATCCCATTCCCTCTCGCCCCGCACCATGGCTTGAACCAGGGCTGGGCGCNGCTGGCGTCTGGGCCAAACATTTTGAAACAAACAGCACCAATAACAATCCAGCTAATTATTTTATAATAATTTAAAACTAGACAAATGCATACAACCTGTTTCTTTATCTTTTCCTAACAAAGCTTTTACAGCTCATCACAACATACAACTCTTACAACCACGATTTACTTGTGATCCAGATTCGATTGACAGAAAGGGATGCAGGTATACATTGTGTATAGCTTCATCTCTTTCAGCTGAGTCACTTCAATGTGTCATAATACGACCCCAGGTGTTCGTCCGGTACAAATGATCGTCTTATCGTTGCAATTGTTATAGTGATTATCGTTTAGTATAAGCTGCAGTACTTATAGCTGAAAGGATGGGTTGATCGTTTTACTATGGAAATATATTTATTACTTATGTTGTATTCAATTAATTGGGTTATAAGCATAAAACTTAAGATGCCTCTCATTCGTACCTACTACGATAAATCATGGATTGCCTACCTGATTACACAAATCTATCACTTCTGTGTAAGTTAAGCAAAAGTATTTTCCTATAGAATCTCTTATATCGACAAAAGGTTTTTATAAACAGTAGGTATATGTATATTTAAATTTGAAACGAGAATGATATTCACTTAGTTTATCGAATAGGTATCACCCATCCAAATACCAAACGCGCCCAGTACAGCTTAACCTTGCATTTTCGTACGGATATTACCTACTTAAAATATACATACATGTTACATAGGTACAGTAGGTAGGTAGATATTTCACGCCCAAAGCTTTTAATATAACGTGTTATATGCAAATGAGACATGTTTGCCGCACCCGGTTACATATTTTTTCATAAATTTTCAGTTTTCAACGTTCTGTCGTATTCAATTTGGAGCTTTTCATGAAAAGGTTTATTGGAGTATTATGGAAGAAATGTACGGAATGTTAGAATCTTATTGAACTTATGCAATGGTGTGAATTTTTGCATGCATGTGCAATTATGCATGCTTATGTGTTCAGCTGAAGGATAAGTTGAGATTTTTTTTCGCATTTAATAACCGACTTCCCAAAAGGTACGTTCTTGATTATCTGTTCGAATGTTTGTATGTTTTTTAACGTCACATTTTTTTTTGTTACAGGTAAGGCTGACTATGGCTGCTGTATGTTACATGGCTATAAATTAATCGATCAAGATGGAAAGGTACTTCTTATAATAACGTAGGTAGTTACATTAAAGTAAGTATTAAGTAAATGTTACATTTTCAAAATTTTTCTTCCACATCGTCATGAACCACTTATCCCACTGCTGGGCACAGGCCTCCTCTCACACAGAGAAGGATTGAGCGTTAATCACCACGCTTGATCGATGATATTTGTTGGTCTTAGATTTTATAGCAAACATTTCTTCTACATGATTTTTTATAACATTAACATTAACATTTTACACAATAATTTTTATATCACTTTAATAGACAAAGAGCTTCACTACTTTGCATTCTCAACAATCAATTCAGAAAATACTGTTCCCATTTTTCATACAAATATTGACGAACAGAACCAATTATTTCCATAACAAAAGAAAGTTATAGTGTCAAGTTGCAAGAAGTCAAAGTAAACAATGAAATTAATTTCGTGACTAGATACAGTGGAAACAGAACATCGTTTGGTTTTTAATTCGGTTTTAATTGGAAAACGTGTTCCTAAGAGCAGACGGTAAAAATTGCTCTCTTTACTGTTTTAAGACCTTACTATGAGAAATAAACTCGATTTTGAATTGAAACAAATACATATAAGTAATGAAAATAATAGCATCCTAGCCGATTGTCGGCCACGGCGGCTGTTCTCATATAAGGAGATCAGCCAGCTGCGCAGGACATATTATAGAGCACAAGCATTTGCGCAGACACAGGCGCACTCCCTATTCCCTCTCTCTCATATCCCGATGGGACGGCAATCCGACACGACCGGAGAGTAATTAGGCGCAGGACTGACATTAACGTGCTCTCCGATGCACGGGTGTATCAATCACCAACTTCCAACTCCGGGCTGCTTTGCAAAAAAGGTACTCAGCCCTAACTAGAGAGATGGACTATTGTCACCGAGTGTATGTCCCAGGATGGAAACCGCAGACAGGGTAGACCCCGGAGAAGATGGCGTGTCGACCTAGACACCTATCAACGATACTGGCGGACTCTGTCGAAGGATCGGGAAGTGTGGAAGCAAGATGGGGAGGCCTTTGACAGAGACGGCAGCCAAGTGACCACAATCTGTCAAATTTCTGCAATAGATTTTCAACCTTATCACAATAGTTGAAGGTTAATATTCGATTGGTAAAATTTGACAGATTCGGGTAGGTTGACCTGTTGTCGTCTGTTCATTATAGGCTAGAAAAAAAAGAAACGGGAGCAACTTTTGAAATCAGAAATGTTTTATATCGAGTTCAAATAGTAACTTTGAATATTTCCGCATATACAAACAAAGGCAAAGGAAGAATAAATGAAAAAAGAATATTTATTTTTTATTTTCAAAAGTACGCAAAGTTATGTCACGTCCGGAATCCTGAGGTATTTTCTAGAATTATTCGTTTATAGAAAAATCATTAATTACTTTTTGGTGGAAGTAAAAAAAGTACACTGCTTGGACACAGAATTTGACCCACACGGGCAGTCGATATTGTCCTATAAACCATGTTTAAACATATGCTAGAAAAACTTAAAGGAGGTAGGTATGAATAGTTTTTATAGGTATATTCTCTAGCTTTCGCCTGTGGTTTCACCCGCATCCCGAGGGAACCACTTTCTGAAATTGGACAAAAAGAACCACGTTTTAAGTTGGACCGCAATCGATGTGTGCCTTTCAGCTCATTTCACTTAGCCGATATAGCGTTATTTATGAACACATAACCAAACCCACAAACTTTCACTTTTATTAGTAGTATGTGGTGTAAAACCGCGGTACATTACTAGTTAAACATATACCTATTCATAAGGAGGTTGCGTGTTTTCCTCTCCTAAAATATAACAAATACCACAAAATATAATGATTCCCTTAGGACGAAAATGTGTACTTCGTTATACATATTATGTAGCTGAATATAAATTACATATTATAATGGGTATATAAAAAGGAATATTGTCATTATTTTGTGTGCTTTCGAAGTATATTTTCTTTTCAATTGTCATTTTTTTTCTTGTAGGATAAGAAGGGATTTTGTTTATTTTTATATCAATTTTCACTGTTTTCAGATAATTTTAAGAATAGTAGAATAGGCTAGACTAGCTTGCGCCAGCGATTTCACCCGCGCCCGTGAGAACAACTCCGCGCACCCGTATAAAAAGTAGCTTAAAGTCTTCCTCAATAAATGGTCTATGTGATGTTCCTGAGATCAGAGTGTTCAAACAAGCAAACTCTTCAGCTTTATATTATTAAGTAAGATAGATTTATCAATTGAGTCTTAACCCATTTACAATTAATTACCAGTTATTAATATAGAAAGTAAAATTAAAATAATGGTAATTGCTGTATTCCGCATTACATAAAGTTGGCATCGCAGTTTTGGTAATAAAACTTTTGTTAGATGTTGACCCAGAATAATTGTTCCCGAGTGTAATAAATTTTAATTTAGTCCTATGATGTAAGTGTTTCGGAAAGCACGATAAACTGGTGGGTCCCGGCTGTCATTTGACCAATTTTTTCAGTCATTACGGGTACTCAGAACCCAGAAATTCTGACAACCTGTCTTCTTAAGCTGTGGGTCACAGCGGGAGGGGTTCATACTGATGATTTCCCATCTATACTAATATTATAAAGAGGAAAACTTTGTTTGTTTGTTTGGTTGTAATGAATAGGCTCAAAAACTACTGGACCGATTTTAAAAATTCTTTCACCATTCGAAAGCTACATTATCCACGAGTGACATAGGCTATATTTTATCCGGGTACGGGCAGTAATTCCCACGGGACGCGAGTGAAACCGCGGGAAAACGGCTAGTTGATATATAAAAAAAAAGGCTGGGTTGATCCATTTAACTTTAACCTAACCTTAGCCGGTCGCGAAATGGCCGCCTATTCGTCACACAGCTGTCAAATCGCCAATTTGATCAATGGGCGTCATTTCACGGTGAGTGAAGGTTAGGTTATAGTTAAAGTTAAATCGAGCAACTCAACCTGAGTTGATAATTAGGTTATTTTGATTACAGCCTTATTAACAAGGTATACAAAAAGTTTTACTACACAACTGTACTTGACTATTAATCACTTCTATATAACAAAACCAGCATAACTACAAAAAACCGGCCAAGTGCGAGTCGGACTCGCGTACGAAGGGTTCCGTACGAAAAATCACGTTTGTAGTATGGAAGGTCTCCTGAAACTCTTAACTCAATACTTTACTGCCACCGAAATTCTGCTACTTACAACTCAAAAAATTACGCCAAACGAAGAAAATCTGCTACATTCGGTTTCATACAAAATTCCTATTTGATTCACACGACAACGCACGTGTTTTTTGTTTATAACGATTTTCTGCGACCGAAATTCTGCGACTCACGACTCAAAAAATTACGCTCGTTTGGCCTCAGCCTTAA
>NWSH02000162.1:4588572-4599719 GCA_002382865.2 Heliothis virescens | reverse complement strand
ACACATGTCTGGCTGTTAGATTAAAAGAATCTTAATATAAAATTAAGTTAACAGTCACTTTAACCTCTAGAATAATTGTAAAATAAGACTGACAGAATTTGTCGACTAGATGGTAATTGGGCACCACTTGTTTGATAGCTAGGCAATCCAATAAGGATTTTTTTTTGTTAATTACTTCATAATTTGACCGACATATTAACGCACTAAACAATGAATAACTAATAATCTCGAAAATTACGTAAAAAATAAAAAATAAAACATGTAGCCATAAGTCGCAGCGTAGTACTCGCGCTATTTGTATGGGAAAACTTAAATCGCAAGTCGGCACGGGTTACCATCAATCAATCGAGGTAATATTTTTTTCTAAACAATATAAGGTTGATACGAAACTTTTAAGAAGGTATGCGTAAAAAAATATCGACCTTGAAATTTAAGGGACACCCTAGTGTACATGCATGAAAATATGTATGAACAACGCGCTGCGAAGCGATTGTAGTGTCTACTATCATCGTGTTTTTCAGTGAAGTAAAATGTAATTCAAGTGTTTTTATCATGTTAGTATTTTGCGCTCTCATATGAAGAGACTGTTAATAAGTTCAGTTCGTTCAGAATTTGAAGAGCTCGTGCCAAGTCAAAGGCACGCGGATCGATCGATCATGAGGTTAAGCAATGCTAAGGTCCGTGGATGGGTGACCATCTTTTCATGACGAGTTCTGCCGTGTTTCGGAATGCACGATACAAATTTTATGGTACTCAGCTGTTATTTAAACATCTTTGGCAGTCGTAAGGCTGGCAACCAGTCTTACCAAGGAGTATCTGAGTTCATCATCTGCCTAGCCTTTTCCCAACTATTTTGGGGTCGGCTTCCAGTCTAACCGGATGCAGCTGAGAACCAGTGTTTTACATGGAGCGACTGCCTATCTGACCTCCACAACCCAGTTACCTGGGAATCTGGCACCCTTGTAAAGACTGGTTGTCAGACTTTCTGGCTTCTGACTACCCGTAACGACTGCCAAAGATGTTCAATTGACAGCCAATGTTCAAGGAGTATCTGAGTTGTGGAAGTCAAATAGGCAATCGCTCAATGTAAAACACTGGTTCTCAGCTGCATCCACTTAGATTGCAAGCCAACCCAAACATTTGTTAATAAGTTTATGATGTTAATAAAATCAAAGCGTTAACTTCTGAACAATTTGACTAACTAACTGAGTGTAGCTCATATAAGTAAATTAATCTTACGGGCTGGCGAGCCGAAAACCAATTTTTGGGGTACATCCTGGGTCTTGCGGTTCTCGGTTGACGTGTGACAAGGGGCGAGACTTAGTTTACTTTGGTGACATAAGGGCCAAAAGTTTAGACAATCTTCCGTCCAAATTTAGGATGTCGCCTTGAATAATTTTGTTTGTAATTAACATTGAATTGATTAACCCTTGTTGTTTTATATATACGCTGGTCTCTTGACAAGAAAGCTGTTCTTGATTCTAAATGTTAGATGCTATGTATTGATATAAATTTATTAATTATGTCATTTTTTTGAGCCAACTTTGTCCGGATTCTACATTAATCAGAAAATGTTCAAATACTTGTTTTAATTTCCTGCTCTGGACCACCTCAAAATTATAATAACAGTCAGCATGATATGAAAAATGATTTTATTTGGTCAAAACGAATGTTAGCTAAAACCCCAGTCCGTATGTATCCAAATAGAACTCCTAGCCACAACTCCAGTTTTTGCGCAAGATATAATAAATTATGTAAGGTTGTTATTGTCCTACGATGGTATCTTAACTTCGTGGTTCCATTTGCCCAAGTTGGTCCTTCCACTGTTATTTATAAATGCTTTGGTCTTTTTGGTCCTTTTGTCCGGACTGTCAGTGGCGCTCTTATAGCGTGAATAACACCATCGTTTAGATGTTTTAATTACTCGCGAGTTAATGAAAATCTTTCTTTTGTTAATGCTTTTGGATTTTGAGGCTTTATTGCAGCAGTTATTGGGTTTCTTTAAATTGTTTTTGGTGTACTTTCAAGGTACTAAATCTTTTGTGTTCTGTGTGAGAGTAATATAGTTTAGGTCTTTTGTGTTAAGTGTTATGTAAATTTTTACTCACAAATTAAGTATAGTGATATACATATGTTTATGATAGTATATTTTCAACGACATTGTTTCTAGTTTATCTTTTCTATATTAATTACAAGCTTTTTCATAGAAGAACCATCAACCGTGGATGGTCGACCATCTTCTCTAACGAGTATGACAAGATGGTCATCCACTGACCGAGCACGCTAAGAGTTGCTTAACCTTATGATCGATCGACCCGTGCTTCAGTACGAGCTCCTACTTAGAACGATGGTACTATAGTTTATATAAGGGAGGATCACTTCAAATCTACAACCCTATACAAAGTGTAATATTAACATCAACGTATGTCTGTCAGTTCCGAGGTATTACATACCCAAGTACTTAAGAATTCTGTTGGAATTCGGAGCATAATTCCTGCATATTGTGTATGTATGTATGTTCATTGTGTTTAACAACTCAATCGGTATCTACTTCCTATTGTAGTGTTGTCGAGTGGAATAGAGAGGTTCTTAATAACTTGTGTCAGCCTTTGAAGATTGTAACTGAAATTAGATACTTGTTTCAGTACTCCGAATCACACAAAGGATGTGACATAATGTAATGTTTAAATACGTTTATGTAGTGACAAATTTCTGCTAAAGTTTACACCCGCGTCCCGTGGTGTTAGCTTCGTGCATCCGGATAAAAAGTAGCCTATAGCCTTCCTCGATAAATGGGTTATCTAACATTGAAGAATTTTTCAAAATGGCTGTGCAGTTCCTGATATTAAACATCGTCGTTAAACAAGCGTCTGAAACAAACGAACTGATAGCCCGTAGGACTCTAACGGATCTGATGGTATAAATTAGTTTTTAAATACTGTCATTTTAGTCTGTTTTTTCCGGTCCAATTGGCAGTGGTTTTATGCTTAACAAGAAGTTACTTGTAGGATATAAGTCCCTCAGAGCTTGTCTTATATAACCAGAGAAAAGTTAGATTACGTAAAACCTTTCGAGTTATCTCCTAAAGTAAGTCAAACAGAATTTGATGACTTGCAAACAATTATACCCATAAAATAACAGCATAATAAAGCCAAGTTATTCTACAGCAATTCTAATAGCAATTTACGAAGATTTCTATTTTCTATTTATTTACATGAGTTCAAATTATCATATGGGGCAGGAAGCTGTGTTCTCGGTTGAGGCAATTATCAGTACAATTTAAGGCTATGTGTCCTTTAGACTGCGCGTCTGACTGTACGCATAAACCTGCGACTTTATGTCGCTCGCGACTTTACGATTATGCGCAACTAAAAATAGAAGTCGCAATATATACGGAATTTTAATTATTTTGCAAGTCAGGTGTTTGGTTTCACTTCGAGTAGTTTTTGTTGCATTTATTTTTGGTATTTGATTTTTATAGGTTTTTGCATTTTATTGAGTCGATTTGTTGGCGTTGATTTTATAATGTTGGGTTCATGTGATTTGAATGTAAATAGCATTGAGAGAGTTCGCGTTTTTTCATACTTAACTTTATTTTTCTACCATACATTATGTACACAGTAAACACATGAAGAGGAAGTAATAACATAAAATAGTATTTTGTAAAATTTTCCCACATCTTGTGAATAATTTATTAAGTAATTCAAGATATTCCATATTTTTTCTAAGTAAAAATCTGAAAAGCAATTACGCTTTTTTCTAAGCGCACACCAATCGTGACTACAAAAAGTCGTTGGTCTGCCCGTCAGAACTGCGATAACGAGACGGAGACGCTTCGTCATCTGCGGCTACTCGCGGCTTGGAGCCACGCCAGGGCACGAAGTACTCCGATTTTAAAGTCCAGTCTCACTAATGCGTTCGAGCGATTCTTTTTCTCAAGATGGGATTTTCAGAGTTCAGATTTCGATGGTCGCACGTGTTATGTTCGGATTTAAAGTTGAGGGTTACTAATGCGATTGTGAAGATATGTGTGAAGGATATGATTTTTATTTTTAAAAGTGTCTTTTGTATTCTTTCTTATAGATCTTACTTACGTTTTTTGTAAGTGGTAGTAAGATTATAACGGTATGATGAAATAACTATACTAATTTCACCATACGAACATTAAAACACAAATTCTACTTTTGGTGGATTGGACCAATTAATTTTTACCATAACCAAACCAAAACAGCTGTTGAGTCGACAATTTGACTAGTTATGCTTTGGTTGTCATAATAGTTACATTCCTCATTCCACAAACATTTAAATACAAGATACTTGATTAAACAGACAAAACAAATATACATCAGCGACTTAACGCACTCAGAGAACCGCCCCTTAAACAGTGTCAACGTGTAATGGATACATTTAACAGGAACTTGCAATTTATGCAAGAGTTTCAGCATAAATTTCAGCCGATGGCACTGAAAACGGACTCGGCTTTCGTTTCTCTAATTTTAATGTCCAACAGATTTTGACGTGCCAATTCGGAATTTCATTGATTGTCACAGCTTGCTGGATATGGGAGAAATTGCATAAAGGTATATGTAAAGTTGTTATTAAAAATGTTGAAAATCCTACTAATGTTATGCGAAAGTTTGTGTGTATGTCTATTACTCTTCACGCAAAAAAAGGCACGAAATTTGATGAAACTTGGCAGTAATATAGCTTATGTATCAAAATAACATGTAGGCTACTTTTAATAGGTATTATGATCGTGCTTTGTTTTTGCTGGACTTAATCATACCCAAAATTGCGCGCCGTCTCCTTATCCTCAGCCTAATCCCACTTACAGTCCTTCACATGTCATCATCATGATATCAGATGTCCAACAGTGGATCAATATCAATGATTACTCTGTAGTTAAAGGCTATTCTAAGTTTTTTCACCTCTTCATCTCTATATTACCGTAAGGTTTCATGGCACGCCTATTTCCATGAAACAATTATTAAAAAAACTTCAGTCTATTAAAGAAACCTCACAACGTCACGAGGGTTAATTAAAAACCATATTGTCAAACTTCTCCTAAGATTGAATACACCAACTTTTAACCCTAAAATGCAAACACTTGCAAGTTTCTCACTTAAAAACCGTCTGTGAGGAATGCTGTTAAAAATTTACACAGAGCAGTTCGGTCGCGAAGTTTTTAATTAGCTGGTAAGTTCTCACATTCTAGCGGTTTTTTGCTTGACTTCGCTTGAATAAATGCTGACAGTACCTACTTTATTGTAGTTATATTTCTCTATAAAATATTGAATGGACGTATTTTAACGTTATTCTTAGAAGAAAGAAATCACTCTGGAGTTCTCGAAGTTACGCCCACACTTGTGGCAAGACTATTTGCTAAGTAATCGACTCAATGGAACGAGATTAATACTGGTCCTTCGATCCGTATTAAACAAGCAGTTTGTGGTGAAGCTTTTGCTAACATAGTTACGATATTTGCTACAAGTTAATTAGTTTATTTGAATCGAATTCTATGATTATTTGACCCTTAACCGAGATGGTTGGCGCTCACAGGGGGAGGACTGTGTTCAGCAGTGGACAGCAATGGACTGTTAAGATGATGATGAATGAATTATGAACACAAGAAGACAAAATTCTACAAAAACTCAGTAAAACTCCTAATTTTGGTCCACTAAATTATCTCAAAGAAAATACTTAACACTGCTTCTACCAATCTTTATAGCCGCCATATAATTTTTCGTACATTTTTCCTTTTTGATAACACAAATATTATATAAAGAGATTGACCAATGCCGTGGAAAATTAAATGATGTCCATTCTCAAATAGCCAGAAAGATATCGCGATAGGGTCCCGTAGGGTCATCACGCTTAAGAGCCCTTCTCTCAAGAATTTCTTTTGGAATTTATCATCCCTATTGGATTATCTTATTGCTCGTTATTGCTATAACCGAATGTCGGATGTTTTCGAAAATTGTTGTGGATTGTGTTCCGCAGTTTTCGAGATTATGGGTTTGGCAATAACATTTTTGGGAAACTTGTTAGTGAATCCTTTGTTTTGGACTTCCCTTTCATCATAAGGTTGAGAAATTTAGACGTGTCAACTCCATTGGCAAATTGCGTGATGAAAGATCTTTTCAAAGATTAAAACACTGTTGATCTCTTAAAAAAAACTGTCCTTGCCTGGTTTATGTTATTTAAAGTAACACTAGACAATAACGACTACCCAAGCCAAACACTTGCATTAAATAATCCAGAAAAGGGTCCAAACATTTAGCCCGAGTATGCCTTTCCAAGACCCGTGGTATTAAATTCACGGCCATCTTAAATCGAACCCGAAAAGGGACATAGCAAGACCGAAAAATAATAAAAACAGTTTAACTTAAAAAAGTAAGCGAAGAAGGGCGTAAAAAAGGAAATAAATAAAGCCACGAGACAATACTATGCAAATGTGCGCTCGCAACTGGTCGAATGGTCGAATATAGTGCGAATTATTAAGCGAGTGTTGATTCTTAGGCTGTGTACACAAAATCGACGTTTTACCATCAAATAAGATCAAAAAATTACTTACTAAAAACTAGATAAAGGTATATTATTTGAAAAAACTGGCCAAGTTCGAGTTGAACTCGCGCACGAAAGGTTCCGTACAAAAAATCACGTTTGTTCTATGGGAGCCTTCTAAAATTCTTATTTTATTTGTTGTTAAAGCTGCACCAGAAATATGTCATCTGGAAAAATTTCAACTGTCTATCTATCAGGGTTCTTGAGATAGCCTGGTGACAGACGTACGGACAGCGAAGGTCCCGTTTTACTCTTTGGGTAAGGAACCCTAACAAATCTCATCAAATAAGAATAATGTTTAGCATTTATTCTAACAGTAAAACGCCTTAAAACCAAGAGTATTTAGTTCGTATCTAAGAGGAAACTAGGTTAACAGTTTTGAGTTTCTTTAGCAACAATCGCCGCCATTTTTAAGGATTCATCAGTCTTGAAATAAGTAACTTAAGTGTTGGACCCGCTGTCTGTGCGCAGTTAATAATTAGTTCCGAGAAAATATCTTTTACCTTGTCAGTCTTAATATTATTGAAAAGATCTTATAAACGTTAAAACAGGTGCTATTTTAGAGAGAGTTTATTTCTTCAACGTCCTTTTAATAGTATAAAGAGTTTTATATTTTAAGATCGAAGGACCAATAAGGACCAAAAGGTTTGAAAAATTTGGTCCTTTTATCTATCAAATTGACCTTTCTCCTTCTTTTTTTCAAGTTGGTTGTACATTATATCAGTAACATTTTAATGTGTGACTTAATATAAAAGTTAACTTGAATATTATTAACTGCTTTCATATGGTGTGAAATTTTAAGCTCACATTGACACTGGCTTGTGGGTGTACAATGACGCCATATTGTTTTAGGAGAGTTTGTGAGCTTTTGCCTTGTTACTTTGATGTTAGGCGATGTTATCTTTGCTCGAATAACGAAGTTGGGTAACAGAACATAGTATTAAGTATACTTACGTCTGTTTTAAGTATAAATATGATTTAAAAAACAGGTTAGATTTTGAGAAGCGTACCTAATGATTTTATTGTCTGGTTAGAATTTGAGAGGTGTATTATACCCGTCGGGGCTGCGGGTTGTTCGAAAGAGTTACCGCGGCCCTGGCACACAAAGGGCTCCCGAAGGAACACGGTGGGTTTTAGTCAGTAAAAGTCTGACACTCCCTCACGCTGTTACCCACAGCGGGAGGGGTCATACTGATGATTTCCCAACGATATAAAAAAAGAGGTGTAATTATAATGCGATATATTTTTTCTTATCGCTTATATTCGTGGTGAAAACAAAAATAAACAGGAAAAACGTTGTATTACTGCAAAAAAGTGGCACATTTGTACAAATCCCTTACACTAGCGACAAAAGCCGAAACATTTCACAAGTTTTCGACATAAACACGATACGCAATTGATCGCGTCGACAAAACGACTTATTTATGCACCATACTCCGCCCGTAAAGTATCGGCTGGGTTCGTCGCTACGTATTGCGATTTTAAAGTATTATTTTGCGGTTTTTTGAGATATTCCTTTGTATGTAAGAATGCGGGTTTCATACAGTATTTTATTGTGTTGTTAAATTTTAAGAGTCTTTGTGAGTCCAGAAATAAAATACCCAGCCTAGTATGTACCACAATAACGCTTATTCACCTACGATAATTTATTACAGCACAGGAAGGATTTTTTCCAAAATGTGAAAAATTTCTTTAGAAAATCTTCGACCCCAAAATAATTGTAGGAACATCAAAAGCAAAATCTTCGTAATATTACCAGCCGACATAATTCTATTTTAAGATACAGGCTGATCCAGAAAATAAATAACCTGGGCATGCGTGTGGGCAGTATTTATTGTCGGCACTTCGTCCTGGGACGAGCAATGAATCACCCTGTATAAGGCACGCGATGCCTCACGTTTGGGTGTTGATGGATCTCTTGTTCGGGCTACCGTCGAACTGGGGTGTTCACTTTTGATTTATATGGCAGATAAGGTATATTTTAGAGTGAATCTGACGTATGAGATAGTGTTGTGGTTAGTTGAAAGTTTGTAAGGCTCCTCTTTGTTCTAAAACTTGAAAGGTTATATAGAATTGAAGAAAAACCTTCTAGGATATAACTTTTTTAATATCTCCTTATTAATGTTAGTAATCTGGCTTGCAACTTGAGACACCAAGATCATTATGACATTTTACATTGCTTCTTTTGAGAAACTTTTTCTAAAGCCAAAACATCATATGGTGTCTGCTATCCCCTGTTTAGGCCCTGTTATATCACGTGGCATAAGACTATTCTAGCCTAAAAAAAATTTTGCACACCTAGTTGGATTTACAAATAGATTTACATATTAACTATTTACTTATCCAATGGCCCTGAAATGAATAAAAAAATACAAATTCCCAGATAGACTTCAGTTTCCAATAGGTACCTACTTACTTGCGCCAACGAAGCATAATTTTTTCCGTTTCAACGGTGACAGTTTCATTAGACGCACCCAACCATGTCCTACATTTACAAGTAAAATACTTCTGAAACGGTCGCGATGGGCCTTTGAAAATGTAGTTTTGTTACTGGGGATATAAGGACCAGATTTTGTTTTTAATTGTTGCTGCGGTCTTTTATGTCGCATAGATCTTTTTATGACTATATGGGCGGGTTACGTTGCTTGGGTCTATTATGTGTCATAGATCCTTTTAGGTCTTTGGTTAGGTGCTGTCTAATAATGGTTTAGAATTTTTGTGAAATACAATCATTTAACTAAGCTATTTTACTTCGAATTACAGTCGTGCTTTAAGGTCAAAAGGAATGGAAATAAGTAAGGCAAGTTTGAGAAACAATTATAATATTCGCCAAACTATGTACTGTAATTGGTATGAAAGCACTAATTACCAAAACCACAGCGAAAGAGCAATTGTAAAAAGATTATACTTAAAAATTGCATACAAATTGGATTTAAAAATATTACATTCTCATCAATATACTTTTGTTACTTTTACACAGCTGATACGGGACAATGATGACACGTATGCAGAATGTGATATCGATGCTTGTAACCCAAAACAATCGATTAGAGGTTCATATTCAACAACACGAGAGTTAGATAAAATTCCGATTTTATACAACTTTTTGGCACTAACGTCCATTTTCACATGTCCCGATTTGTTTGTAAAAGTCGAAAAACCTCGCTGAAATTATTTATGTATGTGTGTATGTACAAAATGTTAGCTTGCCGAATCGACTAAAAGTAACTTTGAATTGTTAAACTTTGGCTAAAGTGTTTTTTTTTTACTAGCTTCTGTAGCCTTTTATATCACAATACTATATGTAGAGGTCGATTTTTATCCACATGCTGGAAGTAATCACTCGGGAAGCGGGTGAAACTGCGGTCAAAAACTAGTTTACTTAACAAAACAAAATTATACTCTAAGATCAGTATAATATGTAAAAAAAGTCCAACATAACTTTTATAATATTTCTAACTTACAAAAAATACAGGCCGACCAACTTCCAGCGAAACAAGAATTATTATAATTAGTTCCCATTTTCCTGCTAAAATATCAAAGGAAAAACTTATTTATTTGCCTAAAAATAAAAGAGTTTTTTTGCAAAAAACTTCAAGGAAATAAATATAGGAAGGTAGATAAAAAGCCTCAACATTTTTGAGATCTTTTATGAAACTTAGGAATTTTGAATAATAAAATACCTACCTTGGCTTAATTTATTTTTTGCTTTAAAGTTTTTATTTACATATATTTACAACATTCTAAAAAAAACTTAAAACTAAAAACTAAAACTAAAAAGCGTCAAAGAATTCCTCCCCGTCGCTGTCGACCGGGAGCGTGCCCAAAAGGCTGGCAGCATTGCCACGCTGGATGGCAATGCTTAGTCTTTGACCAAGGTAATAGCCAGCCCTTTGGTCACGGGTAGCGTCAACCAGCCGCCTAGATAGTTCTTTAAAAATAGAGTGTGCATTCGGACCCCACGACCCGAGGGTTTCAACCCCAAACGGTTCGAAAATATAGTTTCCAACAAGGCTACTATATTTTCGCCGTTTGAGGTTCTCCGCAGCCGCAGCGGCAGCAGCAGCACAACACGCAGAACTTGCAAGATGGGATGGCGCAAGAGTATCGACGCAGGTTGCGTCCCACACTAATGGCCTACCCATCTTCCAAGGAAATAACGTCATCCCGTCTGGTCTCTTACCATCGTCGCGTACCAAGCCATTTGGTTCTAGTACGGCTGGTACCCCGACGGCAACAAGAGCACGACGTATGATGTCGTTGATGTTTGCGTGCCGCGCAATACGGCCCGCGCTACGGCTGCACGACAGGCCGTGGTGTCCGAGGCTGGTGACAGCCTCACCACAGTGGCAGCGATGAGGAGAACAACAGACTGCTCCTAAACGTAAGCAA
This sequence comes from Heliothis virescens, assembly GCA_002382865.2. NCBI lineage: Eukaryota > Metazoa > Arthropoda > Insecta > Lepidoptera > Noctuidae > Heliothis > Heliothis virescens. The sequence goes on along the minus strand of NWSH02000162.1, from coordinate 4,588,763 downwards.
GTAGCAAGGCGGAAAGTTGCATCGTCAAACATGGTGCCAATGTTTGACGATGGTAGTGCCTGAAGCCATAACCCCGACTCCCATCTACCCACAGCCAGTAGGCGGGCTCGCTCAGCAGGAGTAGTTGCCGTTTCAATTAAACTATTCCCGATTACTCTGCAGAGCGGCTCATCCCACTGTCGTTGGGAAGA
>NWSH02000162.1:4570967-4586544 GCA_002382865.2 Heliothis virescens | reverse complement strand
TATTTTTATTTACATATATTTACAACATTCTAAAAAAAACTTAAAACTAAAAACTAAAACTAAAAAGCGTCAAAGAATTCCTCCCCGTCGCTGTCGACCGGGAGCGTGCCCAAAAGGCTGGCAGCATTGCCACGCTGGATGGCAATGCTTAGTCTTTGACCAAGGTAATAGCCAGCCCTTTGGTCACGGGTAGCGTCAACCAGCCGCCTAGATAGTTCTTTAAAAATAGAGTGTGCATTCGGACCCCACGACCCGAGGGTTTCAACCCCAAACGGTTCGAAAATATAGTTTCCAACAAGGCTACTATATTTTCGCCGTTTGAGGTTCTCCGCAGCCGCAGCGGCAGCAGCAGCACAACACGCAGAACTTGCAAGATGGGATGGCGCAAGAGTATCGACGCAGGTTGCGTCCCACACTAATGGCCTACCCATCTTCCAAGGAAATAACGTCATCCCGTCTGGTCTCTTACCATCGTCGCGTACCTACCTTGGTATATTTTTTGCTTTAAAGTTCCTCTATTATTTAATACATGTACATTGGACAAGTTTCATAATTCATAATTCGGAGGGCACAATAAATTGGTGAGTCCCGGCTGTCATTTGAACATCTTTGGCAGTCGGTACGGGTAGTCCAAAGCCAGAAAGTCCGATAACCAGTTTTACCAAGGGGCATGGGGTACACGGGTTGTGGAGGTCAGATAGGCAATCGCTCCATGTAAAACACTGTTTCTCAACTGCTTTTGGTTGCACTGGAAGCCGACTCCAACATTGTTGGGAAAAGGCTAAGCAGATGATGTATATTTAAGTAAATTGAAGGTTTTAATCATCATCATTTCAACCATAGGAAGTCCACGACTGAACATAAGTCTCTCCCCCCATGGATCTCTGGATGTAACATGGTCTCCCCAAAGTACCGTTTGGAAGCGAAATGCGTCCAGCACCTACCAACGGGCTTTGACAGATTTTTTTCTTTTCTTCTATAAATATATCTTTTTTTAATTTCTTTATACTAACTTACTATTTTTTTTTGTTTCAGGTATGTCAATGTTTCACTAGCAGTTCCTACATATGTATGATAACTAGTAAGTAACCGAATATTCAAGTTACAAAAGCACAATGACTCACATTGTGCCATTTTATTATTAGATTAATTAATCTATGCTTATTCATTTTTTATGTGATATAAAAACTATGTCCTCGAAACAATTTGTTATAGATTTTAATCTCACCATATCGTAACAGCCTTAAATGATCTCATATTTTTAACACGTACTAAAACTTCTATCTCAACCAATCCATTGAAAGCTAATATGCACCCTAAAGTGTTAGTCCTAAGTTACAAAATCAAATGCTAAGCGAACCCTATGAAATACCCATAAGAACTGTGATTACGTATTCAAGTTCCGTCATAAGAACAATAATAATCCATAAACATATCGTTTTTATTATATCATACATGTTGTTGAAGTAATATGCTTACATTTACGCAAGGAAAGCCAAAATGTATGTTTGTTTCGTAAACAATATTAAACACTGAATAATTTCGCTCAATGAATTCATAATTTGATTGTACGCTGAAATTCTGAGAAAACCGTCGGCAATATAATTTATTGATTTGGTTTTTTTAAAGCTCAAAAATTAAAAAATCTATACTAACAACATAAAGCTGAAGAGTTTGTTTGTTTGAACGCGTTATTCTCAGGAACTACTAGTCCGATTTGAGAAATTCTTTCAGTGGTAGATAGCTATAAGCTATACTTTTTATCCGGGTGCGCGAAATAGTGCCCCCGGGTGGTGGCTGAAACCGTTGGCGGAAGCGTAATAAAGCAATATTGTGAAGTAATGCCAGGTTCAGATTCATTTACTCACGATAACTCTACTTTTGTGAAAAATCTACCATCCTTAAGCAAAACAATTCTTTTCTTTTCATAGGAACTGGCGATAAGTCCAGTCCGATACGAAATGGCATCACAACAAAAAATATAACCGTCAATAATGTAGACAATAGCCAGACAGCCAAAAGTGCAAACCTAACATTTTGGAGTCCAAGTTAGGATTCAAGAAAGCCAATCACGTCCCATTTATCGTGTTACCACCCCCCGTACTTCGTTTTAAAACTGCGAACGACACTGCACCGACACTTAGAATTCTCACACATTGCTCTCACCTTTACTTTTGAAATCTATTCTTTATCGACGACCATTTCGCAGCACTAGCTTTAGACATCCATTGCTGTTACCCTTCGAGTTGCTAAAGAACTTTTGGAGTTGATCGCGCAATGTATGTTAAATTTTGGCGTTTATACCATATGTAGACTGGCGCTTGGGTTTTTTGGTACGGAGGCATCCTTCCTCCGTTGATTGTATTTGCTCAGTACAGTCAATAGGACTTAATTTTCTCGGTGCTTCGTTCTTCTGGCATTTTATTTGTAGTTTGTCGCAGTATTGAATCGTATAGGGATGTATTGCGTTTCGTATACGGTTTTAGTGTCTATTTGTAGTGGTGGATTGTAGTCGAGTTTGTAGATATTTTTGGGTGAATATTTAGTTTTGTGCTTATGTTATTTTTTTTGGGTTGTGTTTGATTATGTTTGTCTGGGGTTGGGGCGGGATTGTATGTTGGTATTTGTGCTGGTAATTATTCAAACACAACTTTCATTACTTTCAGAGTAAGCAGATTGCTATATTAAATCTTTAGTGTATTTTTAATCAAGAGAACTCTTCATAACTCAAGTGCTAAAATAATCAACAAATCCATAAATTAAAGAAATATTACATCCTTTACCAATTTAATAAATTACAAACTCACACACAACACCTTTAATTAAACAAATCAAGTCTCCAATCAAGAAACTCCCAGTCCTAATAAGCGCCATCGTCAATAAAACGAATAAATTATACGCAAAAATGGCGTCGTCTCAGAAATACCGGTTACAAACGTCTCACAGTGACAGCAGAAAACAACTTCAATACATCAACCTTTAAACGTAAACTCGTGATGTATTTATAGCCCAAACAAAGGCCGATTGATACCAACAAGCAACGATCCCAAGAAATCCCCGATACGGCGAAGCCTGAATCTTGGACGCATGTCTAGTTCCTCACAACCGACACAACAAGACCTTTAAAGCCATTCAATTGCCACTAACACGGAGCTCAACTTACACTGGCCGTTTCACATGTCTTGTTGCTATGGCCGACCCAACTTGATCTCTTGGTACTTCCAATTGCTAGGAGTAAGGAGGTCAATGTAAAATGGACGTCAATAGGGTTGGACCAACTAGATTCGCAACAGCATTCGAAGGTAATTGTGATCATGAATCAATCCTATCTCGGAATCCTTTCAAGGAAAACTATTCAAACGACATCTACTTAGTGTTTTGTATACATTGCTGGTTATGTATCGTATTGTTTTCCCTGATTGAATACAAGTGGCGTAATGGACATTGGAATTTCAGATTTTTCATGAATTGTTCATGGTGTTAGTGGGGGGATTAAAGTCGAATGGATGAGTATGGGAAAACGATAGTTTAGGGAGCTAATATAAGGGAATTCCGTTGATATTGTTAGCCCTTATTGCTTGCAAATGTTAGACAAAGATTTACTGGTGAACTAGGTGATGTAACATTAACACGTAAGTGTTGTTTATTAGAAAATCACATTTTTTTTGATCTTGGGATATGATACTAATAATGGTAGTTGCGAATTTGGTGAATTGCGCAATATCCCAATATTTAAGTCATGTGATGACGTACTAAAGGGTTTTTGCAGTATTTTTATAAATATTTTTGCCATTTTAGAATGTTGCTTCTATTTAAACATTTTTATCTCAGAGACTAGCAAAATAAGCGGAATGATATAATGATTCTCCAATCGTAAAACTAGGACACAGTAACATTGATAAACGGCTGATAAATAAGTATAAATATATTTCTAAAGATGGCCGCTTCTACAAAGACTTTTACTACAATAATATTTCCGATAAAATGCCAAGTATTATTTGGTTATCCCAAATATTATTTTTGTATCAGATAGACATACATACCCGAGTCCTTTCGTTAATATTTATTATTGGTACCACTAAATCAACTAGATAAGTATATTATAAGAATCTTTATATAGTAGTATATTGTATATTGGAAAGACAATGTGACAAGAACTCAAGAATACACTTGGGAGCAGAAAAGTTGGGTCAGCTACGAAAATCTAGGAAGTTTTGTTTGTGATGTATTTATTTTTTCCTTGTTAGAAGTATATAAGAATAGTTACTATTCTAATATAGAAGTATATAAGGATAGTAACTATTTAGACTAATATTATAAAGCTGGAGAGTTTGTTTGGTTGAACGCGCTAATCTCAATAACTACTGGTCCGATTTGAAAAATTCTTGCAGTGATCATTTATCGAGGAAGGCTATTGGCTACTTTTTATCCGGGTGCGTGGAGTAATTCCATAGGATACTGGTGAAACCGCTGGCGGAAGCTAGTTCTTATATACTTCTTATAACAACTGTTGATAGTTGTAGTACAAATATTAAGGCAATAAGCGGGAAATGCAAGGGATTAACTAAACTAGTTTCAATATTTTTAAATCAATTGACTATTTTTTCGAATACATATAAAGCACTGATATTTTAAGTAGTTTGAGTGACCTTTTATAAATTCGACTTCCCAAATTTGTGGCACTCGTGTGTAGTTATAGTTTTCTTTGTGTAGGTATAGAAATAATGATAATAATATTATCTTTCGTTTTATGTGAGGTTATCTAGGAGTTGAAGTTATGTTATTCAGTGAGCTGACCTTAAATAAAGATGAAATCCAAATTAAATTGGCAAAACATTCTTGGCAGTTAAAAAGGACTTTCTATAAAAAATATCTATGCTATAGGCAGTTATTGTACAATATTTACATGGACTCCAAAATAACATTCATGGTATTTAAAATCTTAGTGAACATTTTTTTCTGGCTTATTTGGCAATGCTTGCCAAGTATAAAATTCTAGATGTCACACAGTCACATAATTCTAACCAGCCCGTAATTTTTTTTTACTTACTAAAGCCAGACAAAATATATTTTTTTAACAAAAATATTCACCATGGCAAGTTCATAGCGCGTTCTATAAAAAACGGGCAACTTTTGACGTGGGTCAATTTTTGTGCAACTACTCTTTTGAGGTTGGTAGCTGTGGAAAAATTGCAAAACATATCGCACCGTTGATTGGTGCTCGTCACTCTTTGATATTCCGAGAATTCGCAACTTTTAAGCCCAAAATTGAGAGCTTAACAAACTTTATATGACGGATTTTCTTTTTCTAGTTTTTGGATGTATTTTTTTTTATTATTTGAATTTCAATCGAATCAAATCATTTATTTCTGTTAGTGGGTTTCATAAAACACTTTAGCATGTCAATATTTTTAAGCTAGATGAGGCCGGTATTCCCTACCTTGACAAGAAATCTAGCTACTACTACTAGTAACTAAGAAAAAATTGCAATGAGAAGTATAATTTTTCTCCATCCGTACCCTTTAGAGGAAGAATTACTATAAAATGGAGTCTTTCACCACTTATTTTTAAAACCAGTGCAAAAAATGGGAGGAGGCTTTTAAATGGATTTCGAGCTGGCTACTGCGATATTTCTAACCGAAAACCGCATTCCTGCTATTCACATACCATTTTAAAATTGGCATTTTTTATACCCCTTTGTTGGTGAAGTTGCGTAAAAGCGTAGATTAATCAGAGATCGGAATGCAAATAACGAAAAAGAGTGAAAAAATCTAATATAACAGCTTGATACTCATCATCTGCCTAGCCTTTGCCCAACTATGTTGGGTTCGGCTTCGAGTCTAACCGAATGCAGCTGAGAACCAGTGTTTTACATAGAGCAAATTACCGTCTGACCTCCACAACTCAGTTACCCGGGCAACCCGATACCCATTAGTAAGATTGGTTGCCAGACTTTCTGGTTTCTGACCCGTAACGACTGTCAAAGATAGTCAAACGAGATTCGGGACCCACCAGTTTATCGTGGCTTCTGAAACTGGGAAGCACTCGTTATGACAAGATGGTCACCCATGCACGCGCGGCTTTGACTTAGCCACAAGCTCTATCCAATATAAAAGCTTGATACTATTCAAGTAAAATTGCGTGGGAATTGCCAATATTTTCGTTCTTAAAACAAACGCGTGTTCTAAATTCAAATCTCCCGTGGCGCGTAATTTCTTCGAAGGACCAATAACATTGTTTTTTTAATATAGTGACGAATATTTTACTATCTTTAGTAAAAAAAAACTTTGCAATTATTGACATCAAGCTTTGCTTGTCCGAAATAGACGTATGGATGTATGTATGTTTGTTACTCTTCCACACAAAAAAATACTGGACGGATTTTGATGAAACTTGGCAGTAGTTTAACCTATATCCAGTTATGTATAAGAAGAAGTAGCCTATAGGCAGGTGAAGCTGGCGGAAGCTAGTAATAATAATAAACACACTGACCATATTTTCCACAGCACGATTGTAAATTACGAATTTCGAATCCCTTTTTGGCGCGAAGCTAGAGCCACAGATAACACAATAAAGTGTTCACGGAGAGGTTCTTTCCAGCCAGTTCCTAGTTCAAACATTCAGTACATTCGTTACGACGTGTTGGTGGCGCAAATCTAATTTCAGCTGATGCAGTGCCGACGGACAGCGTTTTGTTTCTGCTGGTCTCTTTGCGGGAAGCCTGCGGAATTTGTGCTGATTGTACTTCATGGTTAAAGTATAGGTTTTTATAAATAGTATTTTTTTTCGTTTAAGCAAAATAATGGCTGTGTTTGATTGAGTTGCGTATTTGCTTAAGCCAAGAAGTGACTGTCTTTGCATAGTTTCCGTGTGTTAAAAAAACTTCTAACGATGTTTTTTTGTTTTAATTTTATTTAACTTTGGCCGATTAATACAATTTATTTAATTTACCTGGTTAGTTCAGCTGATGACGACGGACAGCGTTTTGTTTCTGCTGGTCTCTTTGTAGGAAGCCTGTGGAATTTGTGCTGATTGTACTTCATGATGGGCTGAAGACATGTTTTTATTTTGTATTTTTTTATTAGAGAATCAAAGGGGTGGCTGTAGCTGAATAGTTTGCTTGTAGGTATTTATGAAACTCCTAAACGATGTCTTAGGTATTTTTTCTTGATTTTGATTGGGACGGTTTACAATTTATTTTGTTAAGTTTTTTGTTCGAAGCTTCAGTATGCAGGTTATTTGTAATCTTACATCAATGGTTGATGTGTTAACAAGATTATAATTTCATGGGTATTATTCCATGCAATCTAACAGAGTTTAATTTACATTGCTTTTACGTATTTTAATGGCAAAAATAAAACCCAGACACCATTATACAAACTAAATATTTAAAAGACTGTATAATCGTAATTACAGTATCACCACTTGAAGGCTATTTTAACCGACTTCAAAAAGGGAGGTTCTCAATTTGTATATGACTTACCTTTAAAACTTTCAACCATGTTTCACAAGCGCTTCAAACCACTTAAGTAATGTATTTGTTTACAACAAACACTTGAAACTTAACTATAACTTAAGTCTAACTTAACCTCTTAAGTTCTATCGAAGTGTTGAAAAGTATAATAAATATGTTCTTAAGTTATTGATATTGAACGTTGACCTGAATATTGAAGGTTCTCGATATTGTTCTAGTTTGTAATATTTTTCTCAGTTCGATGACTTGAAATATTAACCAAACTCTTTCTTGTAGTTTGACTAGTGTTCTGAAGATTACATCTGTAATTGAGATGTGCTGTCATGTTTTTTCTACTGCAATCTAAATAATGTAGAAGAAAGTTGTGTCAGGTACATAATTTGATGTAAAACTCAAGAACGGCTGAACCGATTTAGTTGAAAATTGGTAGAGCTTAGAAGCAGGGTGCACTTTTCATGTGGGAATTTTTTATCTCCATTCGTAGACTTGAAATAAATCCCTCGAGATGCGAGTGAAACTGCGGGCTATAGTATAGTCTAAAAGCAGATTTGAGGTCTCTATCTTTGATAGACTTTCTAACTAACTATGCAGAAACAAATAAGACTTAAATTCTGTCTTTCCCAAAGAGCTCGGACCTCAAGGATACACAGACAAACATATCATTACTCTTCGCAACCCGTCAGGGAGACGTTCGGAAACTTGCAAGGATGCATGCCCAGCGGAATTCTTATGTTTACTCCTACAAACTTTAAACAGGTGCGGTTGGGTTACTGAACGCACGCTCAAAATTCGAAAATTTTAGCAATGTATTCGAATTGTATTTTGAATTTGGAATATAGAACACCAACCTACATAATTGTATTTTTAAAATGGGGACTGTGTTATGTTATGTAGATATTTCTTTTTGTAATAATTCATTTTAGACTTATTTTTGAAAGCGTTGATCGTGTATTTCAACTTCACTGATTCAGTTACGGATTTTGTGCTCAGTCAATTTGACAGTTTATCTCTTGAGCTGTTATTAAGTATATATATATGTCAAACAAAAGTCAATATTTTTTTTATTAAATCAGATTTCTTGAAAAGAAAATAATTTTCTTAGGTAATATTCTTAACTTAGGTATAAGCCATGAAGTTATTTCGTTTCCGGGTCAATTTAAATGAAAGAACTTAAATTTTGTTAAAAGAAAATGTCTATCAATTAATTCATGACGCGACAAAACTTTACTCTTCTGATGTAAGGGCGATGTCACACAGCTCCAAATATTCAAGCAATTTTTTGTTAATAAATAAAAATTAACGTGCGTAATCTAGGTACACGTAAGCTCAGTGAGAGCGCTCAGTATTGGTCGAGTCCCCGAGACATATAAAGACAATGTGTATGTTGAGGTGCCAGTAGGTCAACCTACCCGAATCTGACAAATTTTACCAATCGGACATTAATCTTCCCCTATTGTGATAAGGCTAAAAATGTATTGAAGAAATTTGACAGGTGAGTCGATGGCAATCAATCTTAAATTTTACAGAACTACTGGGAGTTTACCACGAAAACAGCACTATCTTCGATTATGGTTGTTGTGCTGTCGTCTTTAAATGCACCTTGTATTTTGCACTAGCTTCTGCCAGCGGTTTCACCTGCGTCCCGTGGGAACTACTCGGCGCACCAGGATAAAGAGCCTATAGCCTTCCTCGATAAATGGGCTATCTGACACTGAAAGAATTTTTCAAATCGGACTAGTAGTTCCTGAAATAAGCGCGTTCAAACAAACAAACTCTTCAGCTTTATAATATTAGTATAGATGCGTAAGTTCAAGAGCTTTCGCACACAGAAAAACTGCATTTACACACAAGTATAGCTTTTTGTGAGATAAAACAACTCTTGTGTGTCTTCAGCCTAAAGTTCAAAGACATTTCAGATTTCACTCCGGCTTTTTGTAATCCTTAAACAAAGAGACTATAAAAGATTAAGGATTTACTTTGCAAACACCGAATATTATTTAGTAGAAATTTGGTCATTGTCTTATCAAGCAACGCAGGTGTTATAATTGTTCAAAGACTGAATAATGAATCTCAAATTCTAATCAACAATAGAAAACTTTTTCTTTGAAATTTTCGAACTTTGTTTTTTTTCTTATTATAAAATTAAAATTTTTACAGATTTTTAAATTATGATATTTTTAATCATCTGTAGGGCTACGGGATTATTCGAAAGAGTTACCGCGGCCCTGGTACACAAAGGGCTCAAGAAGGAACACGGTGGGTTTAGTCAGTAAAAGTCCGACACTCCCTCACGTTGTCACCCACAGCCGGAGCGGTCATTTGATGATTTCGTACCGACAAAAAAGTGGAGGTTATCTGTGATTGCTTTGAAAGTAGCACAAAAATATATTTTTAAATATATGTGATAGGTTTGGGTATAGTTATAGATAAGGTCCTACCTGATATTTATAGGTAGTCTTATCAGTTCAATAGCGGTTTAAGGGATCAAACATTTTTCCATTATCGGACTTTTTGCGTCGTAACCAATGTATTACCGGCATTTAGCTTCGGATACGATCTTTTTGACAATAATGTATGTAATTCTCTTTTAGTATTATGTACGTGACCCTTATTAGATATTGCTACTAGTATTTCCCCACGGATCTACTCGTGTGTCGAAAGAAATGATCTAGGTACTTCTATTTTCAATTCTCCTACACAGTCTGTCTACATCTCTGTACTCTAACTCTCCTACTACGGGTCTGCTGGAAGAGATTTCATTAGAAATAAGCAGTACCTTTGTACTATATAATACTGCTTCTATTTTCATGTTTCACTGTGTACATAAATGGTTAAATAAATAAATAAATGTAGCATATTTCCTTTCTCGGGCTTTAGACTGTGTGTGAACTAAATTTCATTGATATAGATTGAGAAGTTTTGCGTGACAGACAGAGTAACTTTAGCATATAACATTAGTAGGGATTGTAGTCTTTTGAAATTTATATAAGCTTTTGTTTATGATAAGCCCGTTATTTAAGATTATTAAAAATACTGGCTATAATAATATGGCAGTCTACAACTAAGTTTCGAGCACAAATAACCCTATATAATAGACCTGGTATTAGTTCGCGTAAAACATTTTTGTCGTTTCTGAACGTTGCGCGAGCGGTGAAACCAATTCTAGGTTTAACGGGTGACGAAGCTAAGGACACATGCGTGGACTTGTACTTAGCAAAAAAAATACTGATAATATTGTAACAGTAAAAAAAAGTTTTGCTACAAGCTGTAACTAGCTTCCGCCAACGGTTCAACCGCATCCCGTGGGGACTACTCTGCGCACATAGCTAAAAAACCTGTAGCCTTCCTTAGTTAATAGCAGTCTATCACTGAACAAATCGGACTTGTAGTTCTTAAGACAAGATTGTTTAAGCATACCAAATTTTCACCTTTATACTAGTCCTAGCTCCCGCCAACGGTTTCACATGCATCCCCTGGGAACTACTCCGTGCACCTAGATAAAAAATAGCTTAAAACTTTCTCGATGAATGGGCTATCTATCATCGAAAGAATTTTTCAAATCGGTCCAGTAGTCCCCGAGATCAGCGCGTCCAAACAAACTCCTCAGCTATTAAATACAAAAATTAATTAGTAAAGACCGATTGTTACAATTCGGTGTAACATACAATCTAATTCGTCGTTGCGGTGTTATCCCCATTTGCCTAATTTCGATTTTGGTTAATCCATGGCGTGCCAATTTGTTAGCTCATGCCTAAATTCTATGTGTCGTTTTGTATGTTTTTGTATATATGTTAACGGAAATGTATGTAATCCGTCATTGTATACAAATCCTAGGAAATGTATGTAATTCCTAAAATAGCCCGGAAATGTGTGAAATAAATTATATTAGACACATTTCCTAGGAAATCTATACATTTCCTAAATAGCAATCGGAAATGTGATTTTTGACGCTTTAATTAGTAAGATAATATGAAAATATCATATGGCACTCATTTAACGGGGCAGTTGTGATTAGCAGTTACGTGTGTAGCAAATCGGAATTTGTTGGTAAGAAATCTCATTCTAAGCAATTCTATAAACAATGAGGTAGTAAAATGCAAGCAAGCAGGCAACATGCAATCAAGCATGCATCATGCAGCAGGCATGATTTCTGTCATGGCTCCGGCGCTGCGGAGCTCCGGCGGTCCCACGCGAGTTTATCGTCGCAGATAGCTTTAACGCTCACCACCTTAGCTTCGGCTTGCTGGCCGGCTGAGCCGGCCAGCCTCAGCCGCGGTGGCGAGTGTTACAACCACCTGCTCCTCAACTCGCGGGCCGCCTCGCGCCTCCGCGCCTACGCGATTTTGAATTACACTCTAGGGGTAGGGCAGACAAGACTACGTGGAGAGGGATTTACAGCGATTCGTTTTTGCCATTAAAGCCTAGTTTATGACAAACTTTTTATTACAGAAAGCCTTCTTTTTATACATTTCCTAATACGATATAGGAATTATATACAATTCCTAGGAAATGTATACATCTCCCAGGATATGTATCTATTAAATAATTTTTAAAACAATATTTTATACATTTCCTAAATAGCTTCGGAATTGTATACATTTCCTAGGAATTGTATGCAATTCCTAGATTTTATACATTTCCGTTAACATATATATTGAGTTCACCGGATTATTGTGTGAATTCGCATTGTTTGGATTGGTTCGTTGATTTGTTATTGGTTACGATCATATTTATTGTTTACTAGCTTTTTATAGTGGTTTTTATCGAATTCTGAAAAAAACTGCTTACTGCAATCGGATAAGAAGTAGTTTCTGTCCTTTCCTAGGCTCAGGACTATATGTGTACCAAATTTCATTAAAATCGTTTCAGTGGTTTTTGTGTGACAGAGCTTGCAAAGCATAATAGTTAACTTTGGCATTCTGCCAGGACATGAGTAAAACCGCGGGAAGTAGCTAGTAATATTGTTAAAGCGAAAGCAGTTTGATGAGAAAGCAGGTAAAACTGCTATCGGAAGCTAGTCTCATAATAAAAACAACACAAAACCCAGTCCCACATTTTGTACCACTCCAAAATAACACTAAGAATATTTATGTAGACAAACAGAATTTAAAACAACTCTGACAGCCGCATAGCAATAAAACTAAGAATAGTAAATAAAAACTACAAATCTAAGCTCTGGGACAAACTGGGTTGTCCTAGTAAAAGCGCTAAATCGTAAGAAATGTCTCTATAGGGTTGCTAGACATTTGCCTCTTTTGTTGAATTTTTACTTTTACTGTTGCTGAATAGGGAATTTGTATTGTTGGGGTTTTCAAAGTTTAGGGTAATGGGCTAACTTTTGGGCCTGTAAATAGAGTTTTTGATATTACTAGATCAGAGAACTATGAAAAATTGTGTTATTTAGAATACAATACTTATTTATAAAGTAAGATAATCAAGAGAAGATAGAGTCATCATTTTATACGATACTAACTTCTGCCAGCGGTTTCACCCGCGTCCCGTAAGAACTACTCAGCGCACCCGGATAAAAAGTAGCCTATAGTCTTCCTCGATAAATGGGCTATCTAACACTGAAAGAATTTTTCAAATCGGACCAGCAATTCCTGAGATTAGGGCGTTCAAACAAACAAACTATTCAACTTTATAATATTAGTACAGATAAAAGAGTTTTTTTTTATGTGAACAAACCTTTTTATCGGGTCAGTAATCGTTTTCATAATTATTTTAGAAATAACTTAAAAAATTAACAACAATAGACGTCAAAAAACTTAACAAACCTTAACTTCTTTAATACACAAAATTATCGATAAACATTCTTTCCCAACCCTATCGAAACATATCAGACACTCGATACGTCTATCAAATTCAATGCTGTCTACATTTCTTCCGTCCACAATTTTGACATTCATACCAGCACGACCCTACATTTTAATATCAAATGGATGCAAGTTGCTATGCTGGAGGCGATACAGCGCTTCTGTACCAAATGTATAAAAACCGAACAAATGATTTCGTTATATAAATGGAGTGTTCGCGAATGTTCTAGAATTGTTCCTTGTTTCCACTTGCCTGGCTTTTTTCTTCTTTGGGGTTCTATTCATAACTGGATGCAGCTGAGAAATTGTGTTCTACATAGAATGACTGTCTATCTGACCTGATCAATGCAGTTACCTGAACAACCCGATACCCCTCGGTAACTGGTTATCAGACTTTCTGACTACCCATATTGACAATCGAAGATGGTCATATACCATCCGGAATCCACCAATTTAACGACCCCCGAATCTGGTGTTAGCTGAAAAATGTGTGAGAGTGTTATAATAATATCTAATTCAGGGGCTGTCCACACATTTGCGACTTCTCTAGTCTTGGGGGTGGTGGGGCGACAGACAATAAACGACCATGTTCCTTCTGGAGCCCTTCGTGTACCAGAGCCCCGGTAACTCTTTCGAAGGATCCTGCTGCATCGCTTACCATGAGGTGAACTGTATACTCGTGTACCGCCTAAAAAATAAATTTGTTTGGTTCAGCACCTTCCTATAAAACAAAAGCATGGTGATTAAAAGATTTCCTCAAACGTAGAATGCGTGAATGTCATCATCTGCCTAGCCTTTTCCCAACTATTTTTGGGGTCGGCTTCCAGTCTAACCGGATGCAGCTGAGAACCAGTGTTCTACATGGAGCGACTGCCTATCTGACCTCCACAACCCAGTTACCTGGGCAATCTGGCACCCCTAAGGTAAGACTGGTGTCAGTACTTTTCTGGCTTCGACTACCCGTAACGACTGCCAAAGATTGTTCAAATGGACAGCCGGGACCACTTTTTATCGTGCCTTTCCGAAACAACGGAGAATCTCGTTATGAAAAGATGGTCACCCATCCACGGACCGACCGCGTCAAGCGTTGCTTAACCTTATGATCGATCGATCCGCGCGGCTTTGACTTAGCCACGAGCTCTTCAGAATGCGTGAATGTCCCCGCGTGTAAACTCTGAATTAAGATGTTTATATTCTATCATCAGGTTTTCCTCCTTCTTGAGATTCATTTTAAAATCAATGAAAACATGACTTACCACTTGTTCACTCGTGCATCTCACTTTTGTAGCAGGAAAATACGTATACACAGTGCACTCGTGCCTATAAGATTAATTTTGATCAAAGATTTTGAAACATCGCAAAAGAATTCCTCACTGGAGAGATCCGCTGACTCAACATAAGATTACCTTTTCATCCAAATGCACTTCTCAATATCGAGACTAATTGTTGTACCAATGCCTTTTGAAGTCGATTCAATTTCACTGTACAATATTTTCCTGTACAAAAATATTCAGTTTTCGAAATTTCCTTTTGTACACTGAAGTTCTCTTTAACTTACATAATATTCCCATTTGCCTCATAAACAAAAACATAACGAAATGAAGCCACGTTTGCGTCGCAACACAAAAGCGATGGAGCCGATAAAAATCAACGGAGCTAAAACGGCCAAATTATATTTTGGCAATGGTTCGACTTTAGTTCTCGTTCAAACAGTGCTGAGATTCAATGAGAATTGGCAAAAGCATTCAATGCTCTGTCGGGGTGATGTACATATATTGGGGCCAACTGTACAGCCAAGATATTGTTTCTGAATTTTTCTGTACATTTTTTAAATTTGCTTGTTGAAGGAAATTTATACTACAATAAAAATACATTTTGAATAATGTTGCATTTACTAAGTGTGCCAACATGCCTAAATTAACTCTAAGCTTCACATATGAAGTATGGCTCTTTAAGGTTTAAACCTTAAAATGTTCAATAAAAGGAAAATGCAAGCAAACATTGAACATTTTCCTTTAAAAAAATTGTTACAAGTGTAATATAAAAAATAGTTACAATAGTTACACAGAAGTCAAAAGTTGTTTAATGTATTTTCTTCTACTTTTTATAATAACACTAGCCGTTTTCCCGCGGTTTCACTCGCATCCCGTGGGAATTACTGCCGGTACCCGGATAAAATATAGCCTATGTCACTCGTGGATAATGTAGCTTTCGAATGGTGAAAGAATTTTTAAAATCGGTCCAGTAGTTTTTGAGCCTATTCATTACAACCAAACAAACAAACAAA
>NWSH02000162.1:4540661-4570958 GCA_002382865.2 Heliothis virescens | reverse complement strand
TGCCCGTACCCGGATAAAATATAGCCTATGTCACTCGTGGATAATGTAGCTTTCGAATGGTGAAAGAATTTTTAAAATCGGTCCAGTAGTTTTTGAGCCTATTCATTACAACCAAACAAACAAACAAAGTTTTCCTCTTTATAATATTATAGTATAGAAGTATAGATTTGTACATTTCTCCAACTACAATTTGATGAGAATAGATACATTAATAAGGCCTTCATAAACTAAATCGTTTTCAAATTCTTACCCAACTACAGATGGGGTGGAATCGATACTAGAAACTTGAAGCATTTGTATTGAATTCCTTGCTGCAATTTTTTACGAAGCAAGTCTAGTTGGTTGGAAAATGTCTGTAGTGCAATAAATTCCTCACCCTCTCATATAGATGGGAAAAAAAATGCTTAAATGTTAGAGGAATATGTTTGCAATTCATAATGCGTTGAATTATCATTATGAAAGTGTAAAATGGTATTACCTGTATGTCTGTGTATATGTCTATAATAGCATCCGACAGCGGTTTCACCCGCGTGCCGTGGGAACTACTCCGCGCACCCGGATAAAAAGTAGCCTATAGCCTTCCTCGATAAATGGGCTATCTAACACTGAAATATTTTTTTAAATCGGACCAGTTCTTCCTGAGATTAGGGCGTTCAAACAAACAAACTCTTCAGCTTTATAACATTAGTATAGGTATAGATTAATATTATAAAGCTGAAGAGTTTGTTTGTTTGCTTAAACGGGCTATAATCCCTTGGACTTGAAGGAACTACTTGTCCGATTCGAAAAATTCTTTCAGTGTTAGATAGCCCATTTATAGAGGAAGACTACTTTTCATCCGCGGCCACGAAGTACTTCCCAAGGGACGCGGGTAAAACCACTGGCGGAAACTAGTTCTGTTATATGTATTAAAAAAACCGGCCAAGTGCGAGTTGGACTCGCGCATGAAGGGTTCCGTGAAAATTTGAGCTTTCTAGCTATCATGGTTAATGAGATACAGCGTGGAGACAGACAGACAGACAACGAAGTCTTTGTAATAGGGTCCCGTTTTACCCTTTAGGGTACGGAACCCTAAAAACCTACTGTGTGTTTCAAAAATTTATAAAGAAATTCGTAGAAAAGACGAGCTATACATTACTTCATACTTCAGTACAAAAACTTTTCCAAATTCCGAGTAAGCATTGATTATTAAGTTAGCACAATAACCGGAAGGTTTTCCTTATTTTTCTTACCAATAAGGGGCTGATATTAAAAGTAAATCGCATAGATATTAATGCCATTTCTAAGAAAGCAGAATCTTCTAAGAAATCTGTTACATTAATGATATAAACGAAAAAATCTGTCGAATTGAGAACCTCCTCCTTTTTTGGAGTCGGTTAGTAATGTCCTTTTTTCGTCAACACACTTGTAAATAATAAGGAGCGACGTTTTTTAATATTATTTCGTAGTAAAGGATTTTAGCGCACTTAGGCAGAAAATTCTTAGTATACAGGGTTACTTGTAACTCGACGTATATCCGGAAGGAGGTGACAGAAGGGCCCAAGAGCAACAAATTAAGCCACTCTTACCTCTGAGCAAAGTTCAGTGATTTCCGAGATATTGGCGATTTGTGGATTTTTGGAAATTTACCCAAAATTCGACATTCAAGCTTAGACCATTTTAGCCATTATTACACCATTTGAAAACCTTCTGACTAATCCTCTCAAGCTTACGCACTTTTCTGCCTCATAGAACAGCTTAACGATGTCGAAATCTAACAGTATTGGATTTGGTAGCGTCGATTTTTTACATGGACGATTTGCTTATGGGCGCAAATTAGACACATACAAAACAAAAATTGCGAAAATCTCGGAAACTACTGAACTTTGCTCAGAGGTAAGTGTGGCTTAATTTGTTGTTCTTGGGCCCTTCTATTACCTCCTTCCGGATATACGTCGAATTACAAGTAACCCTGTATAAATGTCACTATGATTTCAAGATATTAGCGTCAACCAATAGTGTTGCCTATGTGTGGGTATTCTTATTACAGCTGCTAAGAGAGTACGGCCGCCATTTTTATTACCATTTATTGCACTCATTGTTTCATAATTATTTAGTTGATACATGTTAAAAGAAGTCTAAAGTTAATAAGGCTCTCGATGTCGACGGAATATTTAGCCAAATGTCTTCAGTTACTGAAGGTTTCAATTTAGGAGTGTCGTCTCCTTCGCGTCTCTAAGGCATTCTCTGCGAAGATTATTTAGTTAGATAGATATAATGCTCAATTCACTGCAACTTACCAACATTAAGTATATACTGTTCAGTGAAATTATAATGGTTTCTAGTGAAATTATAGGAATGTTATTTATTAACCTACTTATAGGTTTCTAAAGAATCCGTGCTATCTAATTAAATGTTAAATTCTCTTTAATACGACTAGTAATTTCTACGAGTTACGTAATTAGAAGGAAAAAACCGGCCAAGTGCGAGTCGGACTCGCGCACGAAGGGTTCCGTACCATTTTCTATGAAAACTGAACGCATCTATTACCTACAACTAGCCAAAATACAAACATTTTTCGACAACAAACAATAACTTTGTTTTCCATACAAATATATGAACAACAAATTTGCGGTTTCCAAAAAAATGCTATATCTCAAAGACTGCTGTCTGTACCACGTTCAAATTAATTTTCCTCGAAAGTTTATGTAGAGTTCTACTTTTGAGAATTTTTTCATATTTTCTAAACTTGCGGTTCAAAAGTTAGAGGGGGGAAAGCCTATTTTTCGGCTTTTGAAGCAATTATTTCCGAAAGTATTAACATAATCAAAAAATGATTTCAGTAAACCCCTATTCATTTTAAAATACCTATCCAACGATATATCACACGTTAGGGTTGAAATGAAAAAAAAAATCACGCCCCACTTTACGTGTAGGGGAGGCACCCTAATAAAACATTTTTTTCCACTTTTTATTTTTGCACTTTATCGGCGTGGTTGATTTACATATTGGTACCAAATTTCAGCTTTCTAGCGCTAACAGTCTCTGAGATTATCCGCGGACGGACAGACGGACGGACAGACAGACATGGCGAAATTATACCTAAGGGTTCCTAGTTTACTACGGAACCCTAAAAAGACTATCAGTCGCAGTACAAACCCTGCATATTTTGAAACTCAATTGCGTTTTGTTCACTTGTGAAAAATATTATACATTACTAACGGTTGGTTGTGCTTCCACCCAAGGTAACTTCCCACAACCGGGTAAAAAGTAGCTCACGTCCTTCCTCAGGNAAAAATTGCTATATCTCAAAGACTGCTGCCTGTACCACGTTCAAAATAATTTTCCTAGAAAGTTTATGTAGAGTTCTACTTTTGAGAATTTTTTCATATTTTCTAAACTTGCGGTTCAAAAGTTAGAGGGGGGAAAGCCTATTTTTCGGCTTTTGAAGCAATTATTTCCGAAAGTATTAACATAATCAAAAAATGATTTCAGTAAACCCCTATTCATTTTAAAATACCTATCCAACGATATATCACACGTTAGGGTTGAAATGAAAAAAAAAATCACGCCCCACTTTACGTGTAGGGGAGGCACCCTAATAAAACATTTTTTTCCACTTTTTATTTTTGCACTTTATCGGCGTGGTTGATTTACATATTGGTACCAAATTTCAGCTTTCTAGCGCTAACAGTCTCTGAGATTATCCGCGGACGGACAGACGGACGGACAGACAGACATGGCGAAATTATACCTAAGGGTTCCTAGTTTACTACGGAACCCTAAAAAGACTATCAGTCGCAGTACAAACCCTGCATATTTTGAAACTCAATTGCGTTTTGTTCACTTGTGAAAAATATTATACATTACTAACGGTTGGTTGTGCTTCCACCCAAGGTAACTTCCCACAACCGGGTAAAAAGTAGCTCACGTCCTTCCTCAGGCTTTGGAGTATCTGTGTACCAAATTTCATTTAAATCATTCCAATAATTTTGTCATGAAAGCCAGACAGACAGATTTAGATTCACATTTATAACATTACTAGCTTCTGCCAGCGGTTTCACCCGCGTCCCGTGGGAACTGCTGCGCCCACCCGGATAAAAAGTAGCTTATAACCTTCCTCGATAAATGGGCTATCTAACACTGAAAGAATTTTTCAAATCGGACCAGTAGTTCCTAAGATTAGCGCGTTCAAACAAATAAACTCTTCAGCTTTATAATATTAGTATAGATAGTATAGATCAAGAATTATGCCACACACTGGCCTATAATGGATAAAATTATTAACTCACCAACAACTAATAAAGAATGAAATACATGAAACAAACTCTTAGATAACCAAAAGTGGGGAATTTCCTTAGAATTGAACACCGCGATCTCGTGTGACCAATAAATCACGCACACGTGTGTCTGATGACGGAGTTTCATACTGATCGATGTAACACTTATCCACAGGCTTCGTGGTGGAAGTACTCCTGTTTTGTGGGGTTGAGGGGGTTAATAAATTGTTACTTAGATATACGACCAATTTCAGAGGTTCTAGATAGTTATCTGACATATGAAGTCATAGAAAAGAAGACAATTAAAAAAAATCCATTGTGTTATCTGTCAGATAGCTATCTAGGACTTTATCTGGTACCTCTGAAACTGATGCTTAGTGTTGGTTAATGTATATCTATACTTCTACATTAGTTATGTGAAGGTGAAGGTTTGTTTGTTTCTTGTTTGAACGAGCTAATCTCAGGAACTACTGGTCTGATTGGTTATTAGAAAAGTCTTTCTATTCTCTCCTTAATTAGAAAAATATAAATTATTAATGTTAAGCATTTTTGGTGATTATACACCTCTCATACCTCTTTATTTAAATCAATCAATGTTTCTTTGCAGACTATGCATTATCGTGCATGTTGAATACAGAAATTAATTAAAAATACACTTAACGTATAAAAGTATCTGTAAAAAAAATATTAAACCAAAAAATCACTTGTATCGGATACTGAAACATAAAAAAATCTGTACGAGCTCCAGTAAAACCATTTTATGACAAAAGAGTATTAAAGTAGTGACAAGTTGATCACACGCTTGAACACAACGCAAACTTTCGTCACAATTTTCAGGGGCATTAAAATTCAACGTCATTTATTTTAAAACTGTTTCCAAAGAGAAATCCAAGCGCCATGTCCCGGGGTAATTTACCGGGATCCCGGTAAAAATAACATCTAACCAAAAAATACTAAATGTTTTTGTTCAATCCGTTCTGATCGTTCAATTTTCGTCGGATCCAGTTTTGAGAGGAAACTAATATGAAGCATTACCTCCGACTGAATCCCGGTATCTGGGATTTGTCGGGATTTTTATTTTTATAACCTCAAAATGCATCCGAGGATTGTGCTTTGATAATAAAATCTCTTGTCCGTTCTATTGCGATTCGATTTGCAGGGAACGGCATTCTAAATAGCTTTATAAAATTTTATCTATACTCTAAATACTTTAAAGCCTGGATAAAACATGATATACAGCTAAAAAGGACCATTTTTGTTATCCGTATAAAAGGACCAGCAATTACTAAAACCTTATTCAAACGGCTAACAGGACCAAATTACCCGTCCTCACACCGCATTACCCGTATTTCTATAAAAAGGTCCCATAAAACAATTCTTCAAGCGACAAAAAAACATAAGCGACAAAAAACATAAGCGACACTTCACATTAGGCGAATGAGTAGTGAGGCCGTAAATATAGCACGAAAAAATGTACGTTGTCCTCTTCTTGACGCGTCAGTAATCGTTTGAGTGGCTTCCCTTGTAACGTTAACATGAATAAATCGGCCGACGGGGGCTATAAGGCTATATACTGAGCTGACTAGGGAACGCTGAGAGGATACAAGCCTATATTTATGTGGTTAATCGACGGTGCTACTCGAGATTGTTTCAGACACTGAACTTTGCTTCAAGATTGTAGAGGTTATATGAAGTAAATCCTCGTAGTTTGGCACTAACCTTATTTATCTATGCGTCAGTGTAGTTGTTACTGATTCTGATTCCACTTCATAGGTAATATTATGAATGTAAAAATATATATTTTAATTTAAAAATGTCAATCCTGAAATAGTTTGAATTTTGATGCAACTGCCTGTTAGAATGATTAAGCCAATGGAGCCTGGTTGCTTTGTTCGATTTTAGTATGTGTATTTGTGACAGATTTCACGTTTAAAATGGCGATGTTGATATTTTTAAACAATTGAAATGTCGAATACAGAGTTGTGTAGACAAATAATTGCGTGGGCGCAAAAATAATCTTTTTAAACATTTCTGTTTTTCATTTTTAATATGGATGAACAAATAAAATATTTTGTGACAAGCCAAACCTAGATTGTGTTCCAAGAAAAAATCGTCAAGAACGATAAAAAATGTCTTAAAAGCGGAAGATTCCTTCATTTTCATACAATAAAACGCTACAACGGTCTGTTTAATCGTTGATGAAGACAAACGTCAGAAATAAATGTTCTTTTCACTTTTTAAGTCAGATTATCTAAAGGCTGTTTAAAATAATAGACTGTTCGTTTAAATTAATGTAAGATAGGATAACTTATTATATTTCTAATACTCTTTAAGGCAAATAGCTGATTAACTGCCTCGTTGGTCTAATTGTTGCATAGCCGACTGCTATGCACGGGGTCTCGAATTCAATTGGTGGGGCCGGAATCGATTTGTGGGTTTTAGAAACTTTCACAAAGCAGCCCAGAGTCTGGAAGTTGGTGATTAATACGCCTGTATATCGGAGAGCACGTTAATGGTCCTGCGCCTGATCTCTCTCGGTTCGCGTCGGATTGCCGTCCCATCGGGCTATGAGAGTAAAGGAGTGCACCTGTGTCTGCGCAAATGCTTGTGCACTATAGTATGTCTTGCACAGCTGGCTGATCTCCTTATATGAGAACAGCCGCCGTGGCCGACAAGCGGGCTTAAACGCCATTATAAAACAAAGAATTTGACATCTTATGTTTTTACAATCGGCAACGCCCTGAATACTAAAGTGTGACCCGATAATTATTTAATAAACTTAACCAACAAAAACCATCTCGATAATATGTTTGCGATACTTTTAAATGGAATTGAAACGGCATTTTTTATTGAAAACGCATTATGATAGCATAGTATTAATCCTCTTATTGATTGGTGGATTAAAATGATAGCTAGTGTTGCTGCCGCGGTATCGCTTGCAAATCCATTTAAATGTGGTCAATCGAATATTTTTTTTGTTGTTTTTGAATAGATAACAATATTGGTTTGTTTTTTGAAAATCAATTTTGCTTTTGTTAATGGTTTTAGTATTTGTGTTTTGTTATACAAAATGATTTTAGTTCTATTTTTGGTTCTTATCTAACATTTGGCGTGTGATTTATATAATGCTTTAATGGGTTGAGGTTTTAAAAATTAATAATAATTAATTTGTGACACTCAGTGATGATGACAGCTATGTCAGTGACAGTAATGTTAAGTTTTCTAATAAATCAAATAAAAAGAACTATCGACAAATAACATTGTTTCCTACAAAACCAATTCAAGTAACATTCCAATAAATTAATAATAAAAAATGCAATAATTTAATTTTAAATTAGATCATACTGTATAAAATTAGAC
This sequence comes from Heliothis virescens, assembly GCA_002382865.2. Classification (NCBI taxonomy): domain Eukaryota; kingdom Metazoa; phylum Arthropoda; class Insecta; order Lepidoptera; family Noctuidae; genus Heliothis; species Heliothis virescens. Next base: position 4,563,339 of record NWSH02000162.1, on the reverse strand, counting down.
AGTAAGGTAAAAGTTTAACTGGAAATACATTTTAGATGATATTAACACAGAATAACTTAAACTTTCTGGACAGACAAACTGACATCCCTATATTTATACATACATACATACAGTATCGAACAAAAGGATTATTATGCGAGCCTTTGGTCCACTAATTGAATCATTTTGTATCATATACAGGGTGTTAGGTTTATTTAATATTTATTGAACACTAAATTAAATTGATTTTATTTATATTTTATTGTATAGGTAAAGGCGCCAGCACATCAACCTACCTCAGTCTGTCAATTATTTCAATGGATTTTCAACCTTATCACAATAGTGAAAGGTTAATGTTCGATTGATAAAATTTATCAGAATCGGGTAGGTTGAACTGCTGTCGTCTATACCCACTTCTTTTAAATTCCGAATTGAATAGGCATAACCCTTTCAAAATTCAGATCGAAAAAGGTTTTACTACAAATTGATTTGCGAATACTATAATGGTATTTCATAGGTATTAGTTGTATACTTACAAATAAATCTATTACTTATTGAATGAAGGTTTTAAATTCAATACAATAAACTAAAAAGCTTTTTGAATTCAATATTTCTTTATTGTATTTTAACTTAGAATTCGATTTTCAGGTAACTTGAGGCTTAGGGAGTTCAGATATCATTATCATTATCTGCCTAGCCTTTTCCCAACAACCTTGGCTGCCCGACAGAGTCGAGAAAAGGCTAGCCAGATGATGATAACGTAATGATCGGCCTGAAAATATTCACAGTCATGCCCAGTAATCTGAATATCGGACAGTTAAAAAACAATTTACATGAAATCCTAGGATTTAAGGCAAATATGATGAACGCACTGGAATAAAAATATTATGTATGCGCAAGCGACGCGACGGGTGTAAATTGAGCCGATTGTTATCCGACCGATCGGTTCTATTTGGCCTATTATGGAGGTGTGTGAATCGCTTGCAGTAGGGTTGTACGGAATTATTTATTTATTTCATAATGATTTTTTTGGGAATAGTAAAAATATATGAAAAAGTTACGATGCCGTCATGAGCTGTTTTGCTGTCCGTCAAGGGCAAAGACCTCACACAGAAAAGTTATAAAGGTATTAATTAACCAAGTGCATTCTTTTTCAGATTTTTTGAGAATTTCTCCCTATTTGGGGGGTTTCTAAATTACTTAAAAACTTCTTATGTTTCATTTCACGATGACTTTGTTATTCACAAAAGAATTGTTAACCATGTACCCTATTTTCGCGGCAGCCCTACTCAACAGGCTTACGGATCCCTGAATTCAAATGCGATGGAAGAGCGCCACGTTTGATGGACATTACATACACGCATATCCATGCGCATATGCCAGCTATGCGCATATGCAAGTCATGCGCGAATACTAGCTATTTGTGTTAAGCGCGTGCTGTAATTATTCATATCATAAATTTAAATGTTGGTGCATTGTTTTGTATTAAACGGGTTATTTTGCATATTTAGGTTTGCGGGGTTGATTTTAATCGGTTGTGTGATTGAAGAAGTGTTAATTACAATTTGTAAATACAAATGATTGAAAATTACTCTAAATTTTGAATGGTACCGATTGCTATTTTTCTCCGACTTCAAAAAAAGGAGGAGGTTCTCAAGTCGGTTTTTTTTGGTGATCGGTTTCAAAGTCAAGTGATTTTATTATTCAGGTACCTATAAACATAACGAGCGCTACCGTAATTCTAATGTATCAAAGGTAAACAAATCTGGACTAAGGCAGAACAAACGAAGTCACTTTCGCATTTTCAATATCTTAGACTGAAAAATTGCACACCCATCAAAAAAAAAGCCTTACTCAGTAGCTGAACTTCTAATGAAACTAATGTGATCTAACTAGCTGTAGCTACTGAAAGCTAAAATTGGATTATTACATAGAATTATTCTAATTGTGTTCAATGATGGCCGTGGACCATTTCACAGACACGCTATTATGGTGGTCCCCTATTATTGTAACCTAATATTAGGGCCTACATAATTTTGGCCTCATTATCCTATGGGACATAGAGTACATAAATAGTCATGGCGTTGCGCCGAAATTGTGCCTAAAGTTGATGCTGTAAATCGATTATTATTTTGGTATTTTATTCTATAAAATGAGGTTATTAACCAATGAAGTATTTATATCGACAATGACACATTACCTAATTTTGATAATAATTTAAGTACTTTTTGAAATCACGGATTTAGGTCTAATAAAATGAAGGCAAGCTGTTTGGTAGGCATAATTATTTTTATTTTACAATATTACCAAAAAATCGCATCTGTAAAAATACTTGATCTATGTAGAAATCACTAACGCTGTTTCGGTATTTAGTTAAATTTGCATATTTTACCCGAGAGCCTCTGTTGTCGTTGGGTTGTTGACCTTTTGACAGTTAAGCCACTTGGGTGATAGTCAAGTTGTGTTGGTCTTACTGTACTTGTTTAGTTAATGACTTGCTATAAGTGGATTTCAGGACCAAAATTAACGAAATTATTATGGAAAGCATCAAACTACAGTACACTCTGACACTTTATTACCTTTGAACTTTCTCATATAAACATTAAGTCAAAAATTGTTTATTTTTTGTTAGTTATCTATTTATATTTAGCAAGTAGTATTAATTTATAAATTGTAAATATGTTATTGTAAACTGTATAGATATGAATAAAGTCAAAAATAGTTTTATTTTGCTGTACAAAATNATGTACATATTTGTAATATATTGTTTATTTTTTGTTAGTTATCTATTTATATTTAGCAAGTAGTATTAATTTATAAATTGTAAATATGTTATTGTAAACTGTATAGATATGAATAAAGTCAAAAATAGTTTTATTTTGCTGTACAAAATAAATTCTTTCGCCAACCTTAGTAATATCACCCACACAAAACGATTTAAAGGTGTCTCACAACAAAGAGAGCTTTTATTCGCTACAGAAGTATAAAAAAGCGATATAAAAGTATTCGAACTCCATAAAATAATGAATTTCTTCGCTCACCAAGTGTCTGGCGGTGCAAAAACACCGAGATGATTGAAAAAGTTTAATTTGACACTTCGCAATATTCTATAGATGAGTAAATGTATAGGACGCTGACTGTACTTGAGGAACTCGAAAATGTTTGGAAGGACCAATTTTTGGTGAAAAGTGATGTAATTACGTCAAAATTGGTCGTTTTATTGTTTCAAATTGTTCATGTTTTAGTTGAAATTGATGCTGCGTAATTAGATTGAATGCGGAAGCTTGAAAATGTTTTCACAAGTTTTTAGTTATCTATCTATCTTCTATCTATTCTATCTATATTTATATATTTATATATATATATATAAATCAATTGCTGTTCGTTAGTCTCACTAAAACTCAAGAATGGTTGGACCGATCGGGCTTATTTTGGTTTTAAAATGTTTGTACAGATCGAGGGAAGGTTTAAACGATGAGAAAATATGAGTATAAAAAAACTATTAAAGGTAACTGATACGAAGTTCACCGTGTCAACTAGTCTTAAATACATAAAACTCAAAGGTGACTGACTGACTGACATGCCAAACCACTGGAGGGATCGGGCTGAAATTTGGCATGCAGGGAACGGGAAAAACGGGATTTTAAGTCTTGCGCGGGCGAAGCCGCTGGCAGAGGCTAGTAGGTTATGTCACAAAACCGTGAGAGCTACCTATGCTTGTGTGTGCATATTGTCTTTGTATGCGTATGTTCGGGAGGGCAATGTGCATGTACAGACGACAAGCACATTAAGTTACCACAATCTGTTAAATTTCTGCAATAGATTTCCAACCTTATCACAATAATGGAAGGTTAATGTTGGATTGGTAAAATTTGACAGATTCGGGTACCGTGACCTGCTGTCGTCTGTACATATATACACACAAGTATGTTATTATGTATGTTCTGGTGTTTTTAGGAGGTTTTGATATCATTTGTAATCAAGAAGAATATTTCTTTATTATTTTTAAACAATCAAATATATTTAGTACAAACAACGAAGCCAACGCTGGTAAACTTAGTTATCTTATTCCCAAAATTGATACAAGAAAGAAAAACAATAGCATGTTTATTCTATTTCAATATTCCTTGGATATTATCGCGTATAGCGTTGTTTTTGGCAAACACATTGTTCTATAAAAGTTGGGGTATCAGCTTGTATTTCCAAATAAGACCAACCTTGTCCAGTGACCCTTAGAAAAACACTAGGTATATTTGTAGTACAAGCCCAGAATACGAGTAATCGCATCAAATTCTTGACACAATGTTAATAATTTTGCATCGTAGTTAATTGGCGGCCACGGCGGCTGTTCTCATATAAGGAGATCAGTTAGCTGCGCAGGACATATAACAGTGCACAAGCATTTGCGCAGACACAGGTGCACTCCCTATTCCCTCACTCTCATAGCACGATACGTCCGAAAAGAGATCAGGCGCAAGACCGGCAACGTGCTCTCCGATGCACGGGTGTATCAATCACCAACTTCCAGACTGCGCTGTGAAAGTTTCTAAAACCCACGAAGCTATTTCAGCGCGATCCGGGAATCGAACCCAGACGTCGTGGACAGCAGTCGCTATGCGACAAGCAGACCAATGATATAACATGACAGAACTCTCAAAGCAAAAGTAAACAAGAAAGATGAAAAATATTCATTCTAGGAATTTCCGTTACGTAAAAACCTTGAAACAACTTTGTGTACTTAACTGTACCAGTTTATTCCTTTCTACAAATCCGTCAAAAGAACATCAATAAACGCCGGAAATTGCTCGTAAAACTGATAGGATCTATGGGACCGAAAAGTTTACGAAAAGTGAGCGTTGGGGTGTTAGATTGCTTTGGATGGGCCGCGATGGCCCAGCTAACCAATTATGGATGTAAGTCTTCTGAATACGGGTTATGTTAGACTGGTTATTTTGCTGGAGGCCTAGTCTAGTGATTTGAATGTCGTCGCTTTGATGTTAATATATATCGTCGTGGTTAAAGATAATTGTTATCACTTTTTAATAGGTATTTTATTTTAGGGTTCCGTACCCGAAGAGGTAAAACGGGGCCCTGTTGCTAAGACTTCGCTGTCCGTCCGTCTGTCACCAGGCTGTATCTAATGAATCATGGGAGCTAGAGAGTTAAAATTTTCACAGATGATGTATTTCTGTTGCCCATAATAACACATACTGAAAAGTAGAAAAAAAAATATATTATATGGGGCTCCCATACAATAAACGTGATTTCTTTGGTACGGAATCCTACGTACCCGAATCCAACTCACACTTTACCGGTTTTTGTATTTCCTTAAACGTAAGTAGATGAGAATAACCCACATTTCGCTTATAAATCTCCGATGGTTCGGCCCGAATCGTGGGTTAACGAACAATAGCCGAGCTATTAAACCGAGTTATTTCATTAGTACCCGATCTACGGAATTCTATTAGGCTCATGCCATCCTCACAATATTTAGGGTCCAAACCCTTATAAATACAATGATTTTTGTTTCAAAAAGGTTTAAATTTACTTTGTTAAATTAACCTAAGCTATTCTTCTGTTAATTATGTAATTTAATCATGTAATCAGGTGTCAAAAGGGTTGTGATTTCAGGTCTGTGAAAATTGTGAAACATCGTAAATTTTGGATGTTTAATAGTTTGGGAACTTAGTTTTCGTAAAGGTTATATGACAGAGTTGAGTTGAAGAAAATAGATTGTTTAGGTCTCGATTTTATGCCCTATAGCCGTTTTCCCGCGGTTTCACTCGCATCCCGTGGGAATTACTGCCCGTACCCGGATAAAATATAGCCTATGTCACTCGTGGATAATGTAGCTTTCGAATGGTGAAAGAATTTTTAAAATCGGTCCAGTAGTTTTTGAGCCTATTCATTACAACCAAATAAACAAACAAAGTTTTCCTCTTTATAATATTAAGTATAAATATAGATAAAATGGTCCTGAGTCTATACATAAATGTATGCCAGGTAGTGTATGTCAGTACACACTTTAACAGACGTTTTGAATATGGTATTGTCTGTACTGACCAAAATAATTTATACTAACGTTGTTTAAAATAAAAAGCATATACAAATATCAAATCGGTTCAGCCGTTCCTGAGATTAGCATTCACACAAACAAACGAACTCAGCCTTATAATATTAGTATAAATACGATAAACCATCCAATGCATTGATCTGAATATCTGAAAACGGTAAAGCCCACAAAATGCAAAATTACTTATTTTCTTGATCATTAATTTCAGAAGCATTATTAAACGCTAATCTCAATGCTAGGTATTTTCCTCGTTATGAGTATTTTTATCTGAAACGGGTACAAAGTCAGTTAATACATTATTTTTATAAGCTTTTAGGGTTCCGTACCCAAAAGGGTAAAACGGGACCCTAGTAAGACTTCGTTGTCTGTCTGTGTGTCTGTCTCCAAGCTGTATTTCATAAACCGTGATAGCTAGAAAGCTGAAATTTTCACAGATGATGTATTTCCATTGCCGCTACAACAACAAATACTAAAAATAAAAAAAAATATATAGGGGGGGTTCCCAATACAATAAACGTGTAAAACCGCGAATAATAACTTTGTTATTCATATATTTGAATGAAAAACAAAGTTATTTTTTGCTGCCCGAAAAATGATTGTATTTTCGCTGGTCGTAGGTAATAGATACGTTCTTTTTTCATAGATAATGGTAAGGAAACCTTCGTGCGCGAGTCCAACTCGCACTTGGCCGGTTTTTCTTTATCAGATGGTACTCGGTTCTTAAGAAGCAAGTTAATTGGGGCAAGATTCTTGTTCGCTCCAGTAATAGTTTAAAAGAATTTGTTTACCGCAAGAACGATAAACTTCGAGTGGAACTCTTCAAAAGATACCTGGGTTAAGATAGCCTTTTATGCAATATTTGTGTGAAGGATACTTGCCTTGTTTTGTTATATTTTGATGAATAGTTGTTAAAGATGATCTATACATATACTAAAACAGTAAAAAATCGTGTTTGCACACCCTAATCTCAGGAACCATTGGACGGATTTTGATGAAACTGTTTTGTTATATAGCTATTAGTCCTCGCTAACATATAGGTGATCTTTTTTTTGGAAATTCGCTTTTAAACGGGGGAAAAGGGGTGGGGGTTGTATGAAACTCCGTCAGTTTTCCGGGAACGAAGTCGCTGGCAGAAGCAAGTATTAAATAAATGCTTTTGAACCAAAAAAACTTTTTGGTCTTTTGGTACATAAGCAATAATATTTATTAATATTAGCAAAAAAATCTATATCGAGGTACTTTGAATTGGTAATTATAGTAAATGTACGTCAAAAAATATAGTAAATTTTCTATTGTAGATACATCTTATTATGTAAATGATTATATAGTTATATATATATATATATTTTCCATTTAATGATCAATTAGGTGCTTGTAGCCCTAAAGGGAGAAAAATCTTTTTATTAGCATAATGATTATAGAAATTGGGAACTTGTTATATTATAATGATGAGATTTTATTGTGCTCATTAGTCTGTGACCTAAACTGCTTTTTTTTTATATCTATGGGAAATCATCAGTATGACCCCTCCCGCTGTGGGTGACAGCGGAAGGGAGTGTCAGACTTTTACTGACTAAAACCCACCGTGTTCCTTCGGGAGCCCCTTGTGTGCCAGGGCCGCGGTAACTCTTTCGAACAACCCGCAGCCCCGACGGGCTCTGGGCGATTTATAACTACTTATATACTTTTGGAAAGCTAAGCTCTATCCATGGGTGACATAGGCTATATTTTATCCAGGCACGGGAAGTGGTTTCAGGAATCTCAAAAACAGCTAAGTAGGTAGTCGATGATTTTTGACTAACGATAAGACTTGCTATCCGTATTTTAACTATCTATGCCAGAAAACATAGTTGTACAAAGAAACATTGTTTTGTCTACCTATCTGAATTTGCAAACAAGTTATTTTCGACACGATATTTTTATGCACTAGTATGTATCGTACACAGTATCCAGTGAAACATTCAGTTTTCAGTGTACAAACTCACAGTTTCCTAGAAAATGTATGATGGCTATGAGTGTATCTAAAAATAAATAGCACATTTTTTAGAATCGGTTCAAAGAAGCTAGATATTATATTTCTTAAAGCTTTATATCAAACGTTGTCGATAAGTTTACTTTAAAATATAACTCAATTTTTTTATTTATTTACATATATTTACAATATTCTAATAAAAAAAAAACTCAAACTAAAAAGGCTGGCTGCTACCATCCAGCGTGGCAATGCTGCCAGCCTTTTGGGCACGCTCCCGGTCGACAGCGAAGGGGAGGAATTCTTCGACGCCATTTAGTTTAAGTTTTTAAATATAACTAAATAAGATACAGAAACGTGCGAACGACATACTCCTTCTTCACAGTCGGATAAAACAGTTACCAAAATCAAAAAATAAATCTACCCACCATATTTTCGTAACCGTATGCCAAATCCGAAAAAGTTTAACACAAAAAATAATTGAATTCTCTAAATTCTTAATCGTTCCATTTCAGTCCTTCGAATTTCAAAAGATATCGTTCGGGCAAGATTGGCAATTATAAAAAATGGGCCCAAAATTGGGCCCGATAAAAAGGGGGACAGACCGTTAGTCCCTTAGGACTGTGTACGTTCACATTACACAAACTTTCGTGTGAAGGCACCATGAAATTGACAATGTTTTAGTTATGTACTACAAAAATTTGTACGTACATTTATATCGTGTAGTTACAGTTTAATTTTAGTTGGTAGTAGTGTGTTTTTTAAGTACTGATAAAGATTGTACGAATATTAAGTGGTAACCAAAATGAGTGTGCTTAGTTTTGATCTTCTTTAAACCAGGGTTGGTTGGGGAAGAACTTAAACTGGCCCAGTATTGAATGTATCTCTGTATATTGGTTAAGTTCTTTGAACCTTGGAAACAATATCAAGTTTCTATAGCAGCTTCATATTAACAGATGGTTTGTCAATTTTATTTTGATTCACTATCCATAAAGTATAACTTAATACTACCCTATACAAAAAAGCGAGATAAAACGAAGTACCAAAATATGTACAGTGACTGCGCGTAAAGAAAATCCGTCTCCCAAGCGCGCCGATGTGAAAGTTTAAATGAAAATTAGACATTTTCATGTAAGTTCTAGATTGTGTTACCGTATAATAAGATGACTTTTAAACTTAATTCTAACTTAAATGAAGCTTATTTTTTAAATGTAACGCTCGTAACCCGTGGTTGGTTTTGGGGATTTTGTAAATTTGAAATGTCATGTTTTTTTGGTGGAAAGTTTATTAATATGGGACAGAAAACTGGGAAAAAATGTAGTGCTGTTAGTTAGTTTGTGTAAGCGTTGAATAGTATTCTTAGTAATAATGAGACAAGTGGATGCTTCGATACTATTTAACTATAGGTATCATGTAACACACAATATCCTTACATATATCCCATGTTATGGTATCATCTAAAATGATGATCATCTAAAATGATGATACCATAACATGGGATATATGTTTACTAATTGTAACTTTTATATTTTTATGTTTAACCTTGTCATAAGAGCGTATTAAAATTTGCTTGTTTGTTGAATTTAAGGTTTTGAAATACTTATTAATAAGATTAAATTGCAGTTTTCTAGATTACTCGTATTTTACCTTTATTTTTAGTCTATAAAATAGCCTTGTCATTTTAATTTTTAAAATTGTATTGTTAGGCAGATTGCTAATTTTGTTCCAAGATCTACACAAAGATTTGTTCTATTGCGAATAACTTTTATTAAACAATCAATATGGTTTTAAGTATCAATCAACAAACCAAAAATCACCATGAAATACAAAAATAACGTCCTTTAACTATAGGAACTTAAAAACAATTATAAGTATTTTTATAAATAAAAAGCAATCAAAAGATAACTGTTGTCTTATATAACAGTTAAAAAATAACTATAGACCGGCTGCCAAATTTAATTTCATAGTATTTAACGTTGATTAGTGACGGCATTGTGATGGTCGGGTTTTTACAAAGATTTTTACGCATCGGTTAACTGGTAGGTATATGTTAAGTGAACCGTGGTTAAGTTATTTTGTCTCCCATTGCATCAGTAACTTACGCATGTACGGATAGATTAAAAAAATATATATTCTTAGAACGCAGATCAGAAGTGGTACTTAAATTTGAAAAACAAACATAGGTATGTGAACATTTGACATGGCAAGTTTTATTTCTTAAAACAAACAAACAAACAAAGTTTTCCTCTTTATAATATTAGTATAGACAAATGATTTAGCAAAAATCTATTTAAATCTTTACAAAGATTATAAAGCTGAACAGTTTGTTTGTTTGAACGCGCTAATCTCAGGAACTACTGGTCCGATTTGAAAAACTCTTTCAGTGTTAGATAGCCCATTTATCGAGGAAGGCTTTTTATCCGGGTGCATCGAGTAGTTCCCACGGGACGCGGGTGAAACCGCTGGCAGAAGCCAGTAATAAATAAGGACAACGTGGATAATTAATTGGTCTTCATGCATGTCAACTCCAACCTCTGTCATCCCTCTGTACGTCTAAACTTCTTTTTGTCAGCCTACTCGGTCTAGGTTGGATCCAAGGAAGACTAATTCCTTAGTATGTATATTTATTTTATACCGACTTATATTATAAAATAAGTATGTACGTAACGTTTAAAACATTGTAACATATTACAATATAGCGATAACTAAAATTGAAAAATATGTTCCTATTTTTGTTTTAGACGATAACGGAAAAGGTAGTACAATTATAACCAGAAATTCTATAGTCTATCAAAATTTCTAGCAAATGGTCTTTTCAATAATATTATTGTTCTCTAATGGTGAATTTCTATAACCTATCTATGCTTCAATTCGCGACTAGAGATTGAATTTCGACGTTGGCTTTATACAAATTATGTCACACTAGCTTCTGCCAGCGGTTTCACCCGCGTCCCGTGGGAACTACTCGGCGCACCCGGATAAAAAGCCTTCCTCGATAAATGGGCTATCTAACATTGAAAGAGTTTTTCAAATCGGACCAGTAGTTCCTGAGATTAGCGCGTTCAAACAAACAAACTAACTCTACAGCTTTATAATATTAGTATAGATTTCAATCTCTATTCGGAAAAAAGAGACAGATCGGTTATTGAAATCCGCAGCAAATCCCAGCCGGCTTTTACTTCTATTTATAGAACCTTCAGTTAGAATAACGGACGGTAACAATAACTCATGGCATGATACCGATCGATAGGTCGCCAGTTCAAATCTGCGGTGAATTATTACTGAGAAATCTATTTATAATTTGTATTTAATTAACTGACGGGATGAATGCGGAAGGAAAATTGAATGGTCATGGAATTCGAGAAAAGTCAATGTACAGACACGAACAATAGGCTTAAAATTTAAAGTTGTTAAATTAAATTGGAAAAAAGAGCTCACATTTTTTAGGGGTGATACCTATTTAGAAAATGTGTTAATGACTGTGCTCGCACATTATTTGATTCGCTATAGGGTTATTTAAAATGCCATTTTGAACAGGAGTTTTAGAGAGAACAAAGTTGGTTTTCAGTCAGCAGAATTCACATTCTTGTTCTCACAGTAGGGGTTATATTCTGATAATTACATTGGCAAAAATAATACAAATCGCAAGGTTCTATAGTCCTTTTCAATATCATAGTTTATTTTGCGGACAAATATTGCAATTTCGCGGACATTCGCAAGCATTTGTTACTGTTTGCTAAAACGAGTAGATCAGAAGAAACACTTGTGTACTTACAGGTGGAATAAATCCCTTACGTTTTCAATGGAACAATCATCTGAACCGACCTAGTTGATAATATAATTGATAGCTATGAAGACGAGTTGATTGAAACATGAGTATGTTTCGGAGATACGATGTGTGTACCGATCATCTAAGGCTGCGAAGTAGTTATCAGGAACTGAGTGACACCGGAGGAAGCTATTAGTCTCAAATTATTAGAAGTGTGTATATGAGACTTGAGCATACGATACGCAGAATCGACGCCTATTACACAGCTGTACAAACAAACCTTTTAGATTAGATACGCTGCTACAATTTATATTATTTATGATATTATTATTTTTGAGTTAGATTTGCTTTAAATGATTTTCATGTTCTTATATATATTTCTCGCTTATAATTCGAGTGGTATTTCTTTTTAAAAATTAAATTGCTTTTTAATAATTTACTGATGTAAATATATCAATTCAGGATCCGGATTCTCATGATGTGTCATAGAAGACATAGCTATCAAACAGTTAATACTGACTGATAAGTAGCATGGTCAATATATTGTCCACCAGAAAGAAATATACCTATGTATATAAAATCACCACATCTTTTCCTGGCATTGACTCAGCTAACCCAGAAATAAATTATTTATTAGACTTTATTTTTTTTCGCTTTGTAACATGGTAACCCATACCCAAAAGTTTATCAAACATCTGGTATTTTTACAAAACAATACTTTTGCAGCGTTAGACCGTAAAAACCGTTAAAGTTTGAACCAGATACGCGTATTTGGTCCGAACTTTCGGAACCTTCCAAAACGTGACATTTCCATATTTCCCCTTTTTTGCATACAGTGACGTATCAAGTCATATTTTGGCTATGTAAATATATTTGTAGAAATTATTACAAGGGCACTGGGAAACATGGTGTTATCTTATCATATCTTATTTTAACATTTCTTCTTAAGGTATATGTATTGTAAAGTTGTTAGTTTACTGTTTAAATAATTGTGTACGTACTCGAGAATATTTGCTAAAATACCTACTCAGATACAGTATGGCTAGCAACTAACCAAATCAATTTGTAATACAATACATAATTTGAAAAATATAAAGAGTAGGTATTATTTAATACATTGCACGAGTATATTACGATAAATTCCTATCGCTAATAGTATATTCCATGAAATCCATTTCAAACAAAACATAACACGGGGCTCAGTTTGGGGCCCAGACTTCAAGTCCGGCCCTGTCTATGACCCACTGAAATATTGAAGTAGAGGTTTTTCATGAAAATTTTGTTTGTTTCAGGTAAAGCTACACATCTCTAGTAAAGTTTTTGTAAATAATAGCGGTAAGGAAGATGTCGTGAATAGCTGACATGACTAAGGAAGTATTTTTTTTCCTTTTTTGCTTGTGGTAAGTTTTTGTGTACTTCGAAGTTAAGGTTGACTGGCTGCCAGGTCGTGAGTTCAGATTTTGAACGAAAATAAATTGAATCGCCCACATTCTTCAAAATACAACACACAAAAAACCCCAAGTAAAGAAAGGTTAACATTATATTTTATTTACAAAAACAGCCTGAAATACGTATACCTGAAAATATTTTCCTTACACAAAACTTTACATTCCATATTTCAAACCCCAGGCCACACGATATTCTCAATCCATTCCACGTACTGGGAAACCCTGGTATACACTCCAGGACTCATCTTCCTCCCACAATCCCTACCAAAGGAAGTCACCCCAACTATGGTATGCAAAGGAAAATTATGGACACAGTCTACTCTATCTTCCATTATCTGCATTGGACCCCCTGAGTCTCCCTGACACGTATCTCGACCCCCATTCTCGTAATCACCAGCACAGACCTGGTTCTCCGTGATACCATCAGCTAACAACTTCTTCTTGATCAGAAACTTCATGGACCTATTGCAAATTTCACTGGAGATCAGATCGACATCAACTTTCATGAGCGTCTGGCTTCCATAAGTGGCAACTGATGCCGTCTTCCCAAATCCTATGACTGTCAAATTGGTTTGGCTTATGTTTTCTCCGAGATGTAAGCAAGCAATCCTCATGTCTCGGCTTAGCACGAAATTTGGAGTCGCTCTCATCAAGGCTATGTCATGATACTTTGAAGGTGGCTTGTAATTCGGATGGGGGATTATTTCTGCTACTTTCCTTTCTTGGACCAGTTCATCTACTTCGTCGAACTCGAAGGTAGCTGTTCCAATCCTCATGATGCTTGCGGGACCTGCATCGCGGTCTTCAATGCAATGAGCGGCTGTGAGGACCCATTTCTCGCTAATCAAACTGCCTCCACACTTCCAAGCTGGTGGTTCTGGTGCTGATCTCCGAAAACCTATTAGAACCATGTGAGGGTATAATAGATAGTCTACTGGTACTCTCACTCTCTGTTTTGGAAACAAAATATTATGACATTCCAACATCAGCTGTCCATAGTTTTTGCAGGCTCTGAAAGCCTTCTCACCAACTCCGGAGCCTTGGAATATTAACGAAAATAGAAAAACCACTCTCACTAGAACATAAATCATTTTCAGCATTTACTGCTTCATTGTTTTGTGTAAAATAGACATTATTATCGCACTCATTACCACTTCTTTAAAACTTAATTTCTGTCTCAAAAGACTAATTTCTGAGTTCAAATATTGTAGGTCCTTTTATTCTCGGTCTGTTTTTATAAATCCTTATACAATGGTGCGCACGCGCACGGCCGTTATCACAGATTAACCACGGCGACTGAGTGGTGTGGCTTTACAGCGGTAATTGTAATCTGACCGTGGCTAATCAATACCCATTCGTAATTGCAATAAAAGTGCGCCAATTCCGTTAATTTGTACCATTATGTTTGTTTTAATTGAAACTGTGATATGAATGGAATGCATTTTTTTTAAATTTAATTATCGAAAACAACAGTTGCTTAAAAAAATATATTATTGGAGGCAGTATGTTTAACATGATAATATGTTTTGTTATAATACAACTTATCCTACTTATATAATTAATGTGAAAGTATGTAAGTTTGTATGTTGTTAGTCCTTCACGCAAAAACTAAAGTACTTTCAGATTTTGATGAACCATGGCAGTAATATAGCTTACATATCAGAACGACGTAAAGGTTATTTTTTATCCAAATACGGGAAGTAGTTCCCTCGGGAAGAAGCTCGTAAGGACGTAAAAATACGGGAAATTCAAAAAGAAAATTGCGGAACCAAACCTAACAAATATACTGAAGAAAAGTACCTATACAAATTGATTCAAGTTTTACACGCAATTTCTTAGAAAAAATCTCATAAGCCTTGCAGCGATCCTGTATCCAACAGGCCATTTTAATAAGCTCCAAGCAATTTTTGATTCCACGAACGAACTGGGTATATGGTTGAGATTGAAAAATATACAGTTTCTACTTTCGCCTTGTTTTGTTATTTTTTTTTTTCTTAGGTTTTTTTAAGGTTTCTAACAAATGGTAGGCGGTAGCTTCGATCGTCCATAGTGTTAGTACCTATTATAATGTGATCAAAAATGAGGTTTTTTGTTAGTACTTCATACAAAAAGATATTTACATAGGTTCAGACTTTGTATCGGAAAAAATATAGATCATATTTTTTTTTATTTCTTGCCTAGATAAAAAAAAAATGTAACTTACCACCATTACAATGGATTTAAATATAGTTTTTTGCATTGTTGACTACCTACATAATATATTAAATAAATAGCATTGACCGTATACAAAACTGACAGTCGGTCGTAGAGAAAATACGTCAGTTTTTATTTTTTACTACAGAAAAATATATCGTTAGCACACAGGCTTTAATATTAAAAACTGCAGCAGTTATTAAGAGGAATGTACAGTAAATGTTTACAGTAAAAGTAAATAAAAAATGTTAATTTCATGGTAGGTATAATTTAATTTGGGATCGTAAGTGCCACCCTGTATAAAGGGATTTAAAAACATACATATATAGGTACAGATACGGACAAAACCAATTAAGATATTAAATCGAAAATCTATTACGGAGACAAAAGGAACCAGTTACATTTCTGACAAAAAAATGGAACAGCGATTACGATTTAACCCTTAGGATACGTTTCTGAATTACACAATATTGTTTCATTTCTCAAAGAATAAAACCGGTCAAATCCACGTTGGACTCTCGCTTGAAGGTTCTGTACCATCGCCCAATATTTAATACAAAATAAAGTACGGACTCGTACTTATTTTTTATATAAATTCATAGCATTAACTAAACTTCGCATTATCCTTACTAATATTATAAATCGGAAAGTGAGTTTGTTTGTTTGTTTGTTTGTTCCGCTTTCACGCCGTAACTACTGAACCGATTGCTTTGAAATTTTGCAGACGTAAAGTTAGAAGTCCGGATTAAATAATAGTGTACTTTTTATCCCGAAAAAATAGATATTCCCAAGGGAAAACAAAAATATTGTTTGCTTGATGGATGGATTGTAGATGGCGCTGTGTGTCGAACCGAATTCCACGCGGGCGAAGCCGCGGGCGGAAAGCTAGTTATAAAATATATTCATTTAAATCTAAGGACTTGAAAGACATAAAAAAATCTTCAGTAATTTTTAGTTTATTGATAACAGACAGAGAGATGCATTTCAGGTTTTTTTCATAATAGTAATGTAATAATATTGATCTGCCTAGCCTTTTCCAAACTATATGACAAAAAAATATCCCATATTGATTAATTCGTAGAAAAACCCACTCATCGTCATTAGTATTAGAAATTAGTACAGAACCCTAACTGAAAATATAGGTACAATGAATGTACGATGTTTTATTTTAATCAATGAAGAAATTACACTGATTGTTCAGAATCAGAAATCTGAGCGTAAAACGGAACGCAGCGATAATTTATTATTATTATCGTGGGAATCATAAAGTGCATGACTGGAATATGTAATTTTGGATTAGTAAGTTTTATTTTAGTGTTAAGATCGTAAACTTTGCAGATATTTTATTTTATTGTTGTTTATTACTATACCTATTTATTCACAACAAAGTTGTCAAATATTTTAGAGTAATATATAAATTAAAGATTTTGGTATTTTTCTAGTCGAATCTGCATATAAATAACCTGCCATCTCCGTCTTATAGACTATACCTATAACAAGATTTCATCACCAACAGTGCAACCATTTTGTCGAGAAAGCGCTATCTTTATTGATTAAAATAAATCTCTGGTCGGTTTGTTTGTCCGCCTGTCAGGCCAAAACAACCGAAACGGTGTAATACAAAATTTTATACACAGTCCAAAACTTCAGAAAAAACTTAGGCTACTTTTTAACCAGGTGCGGAGAACAGCCCGTATTAATACTTACAAAGATTTGACGTAAAACGCTGAAGAAAGAACAAAACACTACTTTCTACAGTTACAGATATTTGCACTGGAGTGTAAAACAAAACCTAAGCGATACCAACTGCAATACAGTGGTAATTATACCTCAATCACTTGAGCTATCAGATCCATTTCTCATTTCTACGACCCTCGTTTAAAAATAAAGGAATCCTTCTGTGTTATAGCACCATCTATATGAAACAATTTTAATCAATCTTCGGAAATCGGTACTGATTACTCAAAATACTTCTGCCTGCAGCCGGCGAAAAAGTTCCTTATATATATTAGTCTGATGTATTAGCTACAATCTTGGCGGATTTCAACAAAATCCGTTCAGTGTTTGCCCGTGAAGAATAGTTATTTTAGGCATCCGGATAAAAAGTATACCATATTATTCAAATAGGTCCTTATTTCGTGATCAATTTCATCTTAATCGGATTACCCATTTAACTTACTTATTAAAATAAGAAAATTAAAGTCATGTTAGCATTAATTATTTGGTCATTAGTTAGGATTTTGACCTTTTGAGTTTTCCTGTTACATAAGTTTTGACTGTTATAAACTCTTGTTACAAATACATTTTTATTGTAATTTAAATAACTTGTTACTTAAATAACGCCAATTATAAGCAGCTTTAGCGATCTAATATAATATCTCCCTGAATAAACAACCCATTAAATAGTCTATCCTAGTTCTAAGAACTAGGTCCTCACCTCAACTAAATATTAGGTCTAAAATTATATTTGTATTCGAACCCTCGTTTTGTCTAGACTAAAATCTATAGGCAATATTTCAGTTATTATTACAAGCAAATTATAAATCTTCATTGCAAAGGGAAATTGGTGCTGATACCAATTTGGTTTTGGGTCCAATTTGATATTCAATTAGTCCTGAATATATTAGTAGGTCGATAATATTGAATACATTAGTGAATATACCAAATTGAACACTTACACAAATTGTTTTAGATGGGCAATTTGAATTTGTTTTGATTACCATAGTGTCAAAGCTGGGAGTGATTCAGAAGTCATTAGGACAGTCAAATAGAGGGTCATTTTGGTCACTTGATCATTAAGTATCAGTAGCTTGAAAAGTTCCATGAATTAATTGTTCGAATTCTGCTGTAATCACTATCATTTGGAAAACATACACAAAAACTCAATTTTAATGAATACTAAATTAAGACATTAAAATTCTGCACACATAGTATTGTTTATGTAAGTAATAAATATAAAAAAAATACGTTAATTCTATTCAAATATTTAGACATTTATTTAAATACACGTCTCTGATTGAATCAGAAACAAAAGACAGTTATGAATAATCAACATAATCTGATTTAATAACCTATTCAAATTCGAGACACTAAATTGAGATTTCAATTACGATTAAACCATACCTGGGACGTTTAGTAATATAGATATAAGTTGTAAATATACACAGGATGATACTAAACTATTGTAGGGAACCGATATTCGTTCGTAACAGTCTGTTTCGTCCATATGTGTCTTGATTGCTCTCGGCACAATGCTTCGCTGCAAGGATGTACAAAGATATTGCAGTTTAAGCCTTTGTTATTTTTTGGTGTTTTTAAAGATGCAGATATTTTTGGGAACGGTTTAGAAAATTTGTCTCAAGTTATTTTAATATTGTCTAGTCTCGAAATGTTTATGGCTTTTATAGTCTCCTAAATTAAGCATTTTTTTAGCACCAACATTCGTAAATATAACCTTGACCTGATTCCACTCATCATATCCCTTACCACAAACCTGACGTACTTATTGGAAAAAATATCCATATTTAAGCATTCAATAGGCATCATTTATCCAGGTTCAACTGCTTCAAATCCTCAATCAAAGACAGGGAAAGCTGAATCAGCAAATTCAGTTGAACCCGAAGCGTCCTCAAGAATCTTTAAAAACATTCTTCCACAAAAGCCACTTTAAAAGGCGCTTCTATAGAGCCGTGTCCAATCTTTTCATCCATTCGGGTGGCTGTGGATTCTTTCCTTTTGGATGTTTGCCCTATTGTACTGGCCGACGGCAAATACTGCCTTGGAATGGGAAAAAGTAGTGCGTTGGAGTTCACGGCGATCTAAAGGGGTGAATTAAAAGTGGAGTATGGGTATTCCTGGTTCTTGCCTTTGTTCGAAAACTGCGGCGGAGCCAAGAGGTGGTTTTTGATGTTTGAATTTGGTCCTTTGTGTCGAATTTTGGCATGTGAGGCAGCTTTGATTTGTGCTGGAGTATGACCGATTTTTGGTCGGAAAATGCTTTGTTGGGAGACTGAAGTCGTTTTCAAAGCTCGACAAGATAAACGATCGATTGTTCGAAGGCAGAGAAAGGTATTCTAAATTCTGGAGTCACGTTCCCAAAATAATTTTAGTGCAAAACCAATCAAATTGATGAACGAGGGGTATTCAAAGAATTTAATCATCAATTCAACCCTTCTAAAATCCCTTTTTTGACCCAAAATATTTCGTTACGACCCGACAAATCATAAGCCAGCGTACTTCATTAAGGTAAAAATCCGATATAAATTGGAGTGCACATAATGAAAACCAATCAATTCTGAACAGCTAAGGTTATTGAAGTAATTGGGATTAAATTTTAATCAGCGTGTCTTATACAGATGTGTTGTAGGTATGTTTGTGAGATCCTGATGGTATTAAAATTAATGATTATGCCGTCTCCTGTTTCATCGATATTGTTTAATTAATAACTGACAATGTAACATAGGGAAGTCGTGCGTCTTATTTTGTGTAATTTGATGAATCTTGATGTTTTCTCTTTTGTGAAAAGATTTGGCTGTTATATATTTGATATTACCGTTGGAATATTAAAAGATATTCATAGTCTAGTGCCTTCAATGGCGTTATTAAGAAGTGATGTTCCATCGAAATTAATATATCTTGACGTATGAAGTAAGAGTGCCTATAAGATGAAAGGTTACTTGAATAAATTATTTGTCTAGACTTCAGTTCTCTGACGTCATACGAGGACAGACCATAAATAGCTTATGTTAGAACTATGTTTAAAGTGACACTTAAAATACTCGTAACTTAGCCCCTTTAACCCTTGCCGATCCCAGTTAAGTGCTAACATTTTTTGGATCTTCTCCCTATATTTGCCTAGACCTAGTTACATTCTACCCCACTCAGTAATTCACGACAGTCCTTATTTGTCAAGTAATTCCAGCAAGAGCTGCTATTTACACGAACCTTTTTCGACAAATAGGGCCTTACAAATTCTTGCCATTAACATGGGCAGCGAAAATTTTGGGGGTCTTTCTGGATTCGTAAGTGTACATATCAGGTATCCAGGGCATCCGAGGCGACATAAGCATGGTACTGTATTAGGCTCGAAGCCAACACTGCACAATTACGAAGCTAATGGTTTCGGTGTAACGTCAGCAGATAAGCCGAATGGCGCCCAAATGGGACCAGCGATAATAAGTTTTGAAGTACATGGTACCGTGTATTAAAGGTTATTGTAATATAGTGTGGGAATAGGATCTGTATATGAAAGTGTTTATTTTTTCATGTTATGTTCGTTTGTATTTCTATGACGAAAACATGTGCAATAAATATGTGAGTTGATGACATTTTTCTACCTGTATTTTTAATTCTATAAAACACGTATTTAGAATCATGAGAGCACGTGTTAAGACTTAATAATACCCATCATGCCCTTAAAGGCAGTTAAAAGACAGAGACATTTTAATATTTTTTACCTGTAAAAATCACGGGCTGCAAAACGATGATAGCTTTCTTATGATTGGTTTGACATTCACGCAAGTATGTAGGGAGGTGCAGACGTCAGAAAAATAGTCCTTATAAACAAAGGAATAAGAGACATTTTCGCTAAAATTCCAATAGCAAAAAAATCTCAGACGAAACTTGAATATTATGCAAAGGAAGGTCCCAAACAAATCTCTTGTCAATTTCCCAGCAATTTCAAACTGTCTACCGTCTTATAATTTAATTTTTTTTTGCTCCCACCGTAGTCGCCATGTTTTCTTGCAGAATCCAATAACTCGCGTGAACGACTCGTAAGAATGAATCGCCTGTCTATGAACTTGTCAAAGTAGGGGGGAGGGGGGAGTGAAGCGGCAAAGTAGGCCAAGATCAAAGCGAGCTGTGATTTGTTGACACTGATCTAGAAAACTTTTAATATATGAATTCGGTATTTTTCTTCGGTTTTTTGTTAGGTGTTGTCGAATTATTATTTTTTTACGTCTCTTGTTTGTCACCTAATCTTAACTGAAATAAAGGTAGGTAAAAGATCTCAGCATCGATTTTTTATTTATTACATCCTCAGGTAATTTCTACTTTATTCAACAATTTAAACGAAACAGTCTTTATCAGCAATTTTTTTTTGCGAACCCTACATGAAGTATTTCGGTGGCGTACATACAGTTTATTCCGTATGCGATACATTTCTTTAATGTGATTCCTTTTGCTATGAATTTAGTATTTTTGTGTATAAGTTACTCAATACATAGAGAGCTTACTAATGTGCTTATTAATATTATAAATGTACTTAAGCCCTGAATAAAATTATTTTATTGTACTAAAAGGAATAGCTAATTATTATTGGATAATTTATTTGATAGTTAATGTCAGTTAAGTTGTAATACAAAAGAAAGATAAATAATTTTCTTTGAATTTAATGTCTGCCTTATGTCTAAACAGCACCGAATATTTTAACGCCTCATGTTAAGTACAAACTTATAACACCCCTCTTTTTCATCGGGGGTTAAAAAAGAGCTTGTGGCAAAGTAGGTAACAGCCGTACAGGTCGATCGATCGGCGCGGTCAGTCCGTGGATGGGTGACCATCTTGTCATGACGAGTTTCTCCGTGTTTTGGAAGGCTAAATTGGTGGGTCCCGGTTGTCATTCGAACATCTTTGGCAGTCGTGACATGTAATCAGATACCAGAAAGTTTGAGAAAAAGAAGAAATAGATATATAATAGTAAATCTTATACTTTTACTATCTGTAAATGCGAAAGTTTGTGAGGATGTATGTTTGTTACTCTTTCACGCAAAAACAACTGGACGGGTTTTGATGAAACTTGGCAGTAATATAGCTTGTACATATATCAGAATAACATGGGTGCAGGTATGGGTTTTTTATCCGGATACAGGAAAGTAGTTCCTTCGGGAAGCGGGTGAAACCGCTAGCTGAAGCTATTATTATATAATACTTACTGATTTTACGTGGAAATATTCACTGAATTCGGGAGATCATTACAAATCAATAGTCTATAAATGGTTTGTCGTTAATTGTCAACAATCTCCTTAATTAGTTGTTTGAGCTTTTATTCATGTCGTACTGTTGTTACACAGTTGTTTTGATGTCATTGTCAATGAAATTGAAGTAAATTGGAATGGATATTACGTACTAAAATTACACTATTACGTTGTAAACCAATTGAAGAGCTCGTGGCTAAGTCAAATCCATAAGGTTAAGCAACGCTTGGCACGATCGGTCCGTGGATATGTGACCATCTTTTCATAACG
>NWSH02000162.1:4526496-4540416 GCA_002382865.2 Heliothis virescens | reverse complement strand
GACAGTCGCTCCATGTAAAACACTGGTTCTCAGCTGCATCCGGCTAGACTGGAAGCCGACCCCGACATAGTTGGGAAAAGGCTAGGCAGATGATGTTGTAAACCAATTGATTTCTACAAATTTTTGCATGCGTGGGTATGTTGATTTAAATTGAAGCCTGTGTCAGCTATCTGCATAAAGTAAAACATCAAAATTGGTCTATCTTTCAGAGCGTGAAGAAATAAAACATAAATACATACTCTATACACTGTCTGTTGTCTGTCTGTCTGTATGCGCTATATAGTTCCTACAAGCACTTATTGCCGGGGAAAAGCTAGATATTCCTAAAATTTACTGTTAATATTATAAAGCTGACGAATTTGTTTGTGTAAATATCATGAAGTTATTGGTTCGATTTGGAAAAAAGAACTGAAATTGAGGAAAACTGTTCCATAGCCTCCTAAAATTCATTTTAATATTTTTATATGTAAGTTTACAGTATTCTAGTGTCTTTTGTTGAAGCGGAAACATCACCTGTAAGCTCACTTCTGCCCAATGACAGACAGACATCGAACATCGTCGTCTTATGTATATCATATTACCTAAGTATATACAAAGTCTTTTAATAGTTTCCCGTTCTACCCTATGGGCACAGAACCCTAAAGGGACACTTCACTGACTATAAAATATTGAAACAGAAACGCAAAAACATTACCCGCCTTTCTGGGGCAGTCGGGCAAAAATAGCGTTAAAATGGCAACAAAAATNAGTAATGATATAATGAAGTCTAACGTATAAGTTTCCCATTTTACTCTTTGGACACAGAACCCTAAAAGGTAAAGCAACAGAAACACAAAAATAGCATTAAAATATCATCAAAAAATGCCCTATCCAGCAAAATGCCACTATTGCATTGACGATTGCAAATCACAAGCGCCATTTAACAACTGATAACAACGACGTATCTATTTAGTTAAATGCTCATGATTAATTCATAGTGATCGAACGAAGCCGCCGGCTACAGTATGTATTATTGAACGCGTGAGAACCGACGGACGGATTGCAAACGTTATGTAATATTCATAGGGACTCTATACTCTACAGTTAATAACGTTTTTGCTACTGGGTTTCCCGTTTTTAGTGTAGAATTTTTTGTTATATATTTTTTTCCTTTTTGATTCTAGAAAATGTGTTAGTTTTGTAAATAGTGTTATTGATTTTTATTAAGGTGGGGGGCGGAGGGGAGATTTCTTATATAAGTAATCCTTTTTCATGTGGGTAGAAATCATCAAATTAGCCCTTTATGAACGCTAAAGCCTCCTTTCAGAGGTACTTATTACATAACTATTCGTAAAATTATACATATACCTACCTACAATGAATGATTTAAAACCCTTTATTCATTACGAAGTACAGGGTATTTACCAAAAGATTTACAAAAATGGTAACATTTCAAAAAATATAAGAATAATATTACATTATTCAGTAAATCATACCTACCTACTTTGCATATTTTTCATGAATTAAAGAATAAATTCTGAGATTTTAATGAGACTCTTTTTAACAGTATTAAATGATTCGTGAAAATAATTTTAATGTAAGGATGGATGGTTCAGCTATCGAAAGTTTTGCTAGAGTATAAATATTTATTACTAGCTTCCGCCAGCGGTTTCACCCGCTGTCCCGTGGGAACTACTGCGGGCACCCGGATAAAAAGTAGCCTATAGCCTTCCTTCGATAAATGGGCTATCTAACACTGAAAGAATTTTTCAAATCGGACCAGTAGTTCCTGACATTAGCGCGTTCAAACAAACAAACTCTTCAGTTTTATAATATTAGTTCCTATAGATTGAAAGTATATAAGTAATGTCTAGAAGAATAGTAGAAAAAAAAAACACTTAGAGAGAGATAGTCTGGCTTTCCAAATGTAAAAAAAAGTTTTCAAATCGGTTCAGTAATTTCGGAGCTTTTACGGCACAAACAAAAATTGCCTTTCAGTGTAGGTAATACCTACATGGAATAAAAAACACTTATTAATTACGTAAATACACATTACATATAGTGTAGTTTTAATTCGTGGATACAAACGGTAACATGTGCTGTCATTCACACAGAATAATAAGCGTGTTCAATAGGGTTGGGCCATAACGTAGGCGGGACTGGAAATACCAGGTTTTGAACCTCAGGAATGTCACTAGGGGTGTTATTATTATAACTACGGATAAGTGTAGAATAGGAGTCGAAAGTGACCGTTAAAAATATCCGTGAAGCGCCATTTTTTATGAAGTTATTATACGTGTTAAAAATAATGTTAGATAGATTGATATATTCTTTATTATGTACACCAATTTATAGTTTAGAAAAGTTTAGGTGGCACAATGGGCGTTCTTATTGCTAAAAGCGATCTCTTACGACCTTTGGATGGATTGAGACGAAAGAAATAACCATATATGTACCTAGTTAGGTATAACACCAAACTATAATTGTCAATTCTAGGTATAAAATATAATATCATAAAATGAAAAATAGATATTACATTTTGTTACTATTTTGCGGTTTCCCCGTAGTCGTTAAAAACAAACTGTAAATTATTTTTCTCTTATTTTTTTTTAATATTTTTGTAGCTATACCGGTATAATTGAATTCGAATTATTAAACAATATGATATATCAATAAACAACAGTTCAAATGTTGAAATCGTGACCTTTCAGCTATCCATTTCACATTATTTAAACTTAGTTACACTTTTAAGCCTTCCTTAATAAAATATTTCTCTTTATTCAGTTACTTTCAGATTTCATCGGAAATACAAGAAGGTTTGGATAACAAACAAAAGATTCTTCAAGGTTTCATTAATATTTCAAACCTGAAGCGACGAGGTTCCATTTATATTATCTATACTCATATTATAAAGAGGAAAGATTTGTATGTAATGAATTGGTTCAAAGACCAATGGACCGATTTTAAAAATTGTTTTACTGTTGAGTAGCCAACTATCACCAAGTAACATCTGTACTTTAGCTAATTTCTCACGCAATAATTGGTTAAAATACCGGCCAAGTGCGAGTTGGACTCGCGCACGAAGGGTTCCGTACCATTATTTATGAAAAATGAACGTATCTATTACCTATTACTAGCTAAAATACAAATATTTTTCGGGCAGCATAAAATAACTTTGTTTTTCATACAAGTATATGAATAACAAAGTTATAATTTGCGGTTTCATACGTTTACTGTATGGGGACCCACTTTAATATATATTTTTTTAAGTTTTAGTATTTGTTGTTATAGCGGGAACGGAAATACATCATTTGTGAGAATTTCAGCTTTCTAGCTATCACGGTTAATGAGATACAGCGTGGAGACAGACAACGAAGTCTTAGTAATAGGGTCCCGTTTTGACCTTTGGGTACGAAACCCTAAAAAGACGGGTAAGACCGTATATCACTGATGGTTTACTAGTTGATTAATATATAAAGTATCTAAAAACCTTACATTAAAAATTAACAGTGCTAGATCAGACTAGCTCTACTATCAACGGTGAAAATTTAATACAACAGTGTCACGGCCCTTTGTAAGGATCCAATCTATTCGCATAAATGGCAGATCCATTTGTACAAATCGGATCTACTGTTTAGGCCGTCCGAAGTGTTTTGTCCTATGTTCGAATAAAACGACCCTTTTTTCGGCTGATTTTTGGGGCTTTGGAGAACAAAAAGATACAGAGTATTTTTGGTTGAGTTGAGATACAAGTATTTTTGGGTGTAAATTATAAAAGGTTCTATTTTAGTTTGTCTTGAAATTGTTTCAGTAAATTAGCCAATGTTTTGAATACGATAAGTCCATTAATCTATACTAACATTATAAAGCTGAAGAGTTGTTTGAACGCGCTAATCTCAGGAACGAATGGAAAAACTATTTCAGTGTTAGATAGCCCTTTTATCGAGGAAGGCTATACTTTTTATCCGGGTGCGCAGAGTAGTTCCCACGGGACGCGGGTGAAGCCGCTGGCAGAAGCTAGTTGTTATATAAAACTAGGTCTAAGCACAGATTATAAGTCTAAGTTAAATCAAATCAGTCTAGCCGTTTATTTGTGAAATCGAGACAGACACATAAAATGGTGTTACTTCAGAAAAAAAATTGAAATCAAACTTTATGTCTAATGATTTTATTTTAATCAATGAAGAAATTACACTGATTGTTCAGAATCAGAAATCTGAGCGTAAAACGGAACGCAGCGATAATTTATTATTATTATCGTGGGAATCATAAAGTGCATGACTGGAATATGTAATACTGGATTAGAAAGTTTCATTTTAGTGTTAAGATCGTAAACTTTGCAGATATTTTATTTTAGGGTTGTTTATTAATACACATATTTACTGTCAAATATTTTGGATTTATGTCAAAATTGTGGATTACAAGCATTTTGTTGTTCGAATGTGAATATACCTATAACAAAATTTCATCTGTAACAGTGCAGCTCCTTTGTCGAGATACGCTTACTTATATTTATTTATTAAAATACTAGTTTTGCCAACGGTTTCACCCACTTCCAAAGGGAACTGCTTCCCGTACCCAGATAAACAGTAGCCTTTATGTTATTCTGACACGTAAGTTACATTTCTGCTAAGTTTCATCAAAATCCGTCTTGTAGTTTTTGCATGAAACAGTAACAAACATACACACACATACATCCGACCTCAAAAACTTTCGCATTTATTATAATTTATTATATTAGTAAGAAATGCGAAAAAATCTGTTTGTTTGTCCGGCTTGCATGCCAAAACCACCGAAACAATGTATACAAAATTTAGTACACAGTCCAGAACTTCAGAAAAAACTTAGGTTGCTTTTTAACCAGGTGCGAACAACCAGTAATAATAGAAAAAAAAATACGTAAAACGCAGAGGAAAGAACAAAAGCACTAATTTCTACATTAACAGATATTTGCACTCGAGTGTAAAACAAAACCTAAGCAATACGAACTGCGATACACTGGTAATTATACCTCAATCACTTGAGCTATCAGATCCACATCTCATTTCTACGACCCTCGTTTAAAAATAAAGAAATCCTTCTGTGTTATAGCACAATCTATATCAAGCAATTTTAATCAATCTTCGGAAAGCGGTAGTGATTACTGAAAATACTTCTGCCTGCAGCTGGCGAAAAAGTGCCTTATATTTTTGTCTTATGTATAAGCTACAATCTTGGCGAATTTTATCGAAATCCGTTCAGTGTTTGCCCGTGAAGAATAGTTATTTAAGGCATCCGGATAAAAAGTATACTATAACGTTCAAATAGGTCCTTATTTCGTGATAAATTTCATCTTAATCAGATTACCCTTTTAACTCACTTATTGAAATAAGAAAATTAAAGTCATGTTAGCGTTAAATATTTTGTTATTAGTTAGGATTTAGACCTTTTGACTTTTCCTGTTACATAACTTTTGACTGTTATAAACTCTTGTTACAGATAAATTTTTGATTGTAATTTAAATAACTTGCTACTAAAATAACGCTAATTATAAGCAGCTTTAGCGATCTAAAATATCTATCTCCCCGAATAAACAACCCATTAAATAGTCTATCCTAGTTCTAAGAACTAGGTCCTCACCTCACCCAAATATTAGGTCTAAAATTATATTTGTATTCGAACCCTCGTTTTGTCTAGACTAAAATCTATAGGCAATATTTCAGTTATTATTACAAGCAAATTATAAATCTTCATTGCAAAGGGAAATTGGTGCTGATACCAATTTGGTTTTGGGTCCAATTTGATATTCAATTAGTCCCGAATATATTAGTAGGTCGATAATATTGAATACATTAGTGAATATACCAAATTGAACACTTAAACAAATTGTTTTAGATGGGCAATTTGAATTTGTTTTGATTACCATAGTGTCAAGGCTGGGAGTGATTCGGAAGTCATTAGGACAGTCAAATGGAGGGTCATTTTGGTCACTTGATCATTAAGTATCAGTAACTTGAAAAGCTTCATGAATTAATTGTCCGAATTCTGCTGTAATCACTATAATTTGGAAAACATACACGAAAACTTAATTTTAATGAATACTAAATTAAGATATTAAAATTCTGCACACATATTATTGTTTATGTAAGTAATAAATAATAAAAAAAATACGTTTATTTCATACAAAAATTTTGGGATATTTATATAAATACACGTCTCTGATTGAATCAGAAACAAAAGACAGTTATGAATAATCAACATAATCTGATTTAATAACCTATTCAAATTCGAGACACTAAATTGAGATTTCAATTACGATTACACCGTACCTGGGACGTTTAGTAATATAGATATAAGTTGTAAATATACACAGGATGATACTAAACTATTGTAGGGAACCGATATTCGTTCGTAACAGTCTGTTTCGTCCATATGTGTCTTGATTGCTCTCGGCACAATGCTCTGCTGCAAGGATGTACAAAGATATTGCAGTTTAAGCCTTTGTTATTTTTTGGTGGGTTTTTAAAGATGCAGATATTTTTCGGAACGGTTTTGAAAATTTGTCTCAAGTTATATTAATATTGTCTTGTCTCGAAATGTTTATGCCTTTTATAGTCTCCTAAATTATGCATTTTATTTAGCACCAACCTTCGCTAATGTTATTCAAATGAGTTATAACCTTGACCTGATTCCACTCATCATATCCCTTACCACAAACCTGACGTACTTATTGGAAAAAATATCCATATTAAAGCATTCAATAGGCATCATTTATCCAGGTTCAACTGCTTCAAATCCTCAATCAAAGACAGGGAAAGCTGAATCAGCAAATTCAGTTGAACCCAAAGCGTCCTCAAGAATCTTTAAAAACATTCTTCCACAAAAGCCACTTTAAAAGGCGCTTCTATAGAGCCGTGTCCAATCTTTTCATCCATTCGGGTGGCTGTGGATTCTTTCCTTTTGGATGTTTGCCCTATTGTACTGGCCGACGGCAAATACTGCCTTGGAATGGGAAAAAGTAGTGCGTTGGAGTTCACGGCGATCTAAAGGGGTGAATTAAAAGTGGAGTATGGGTATTCCTGGTTCTTGCCTTTGTTCGAAAACTGCGGCGGAGCCAAGAGGTGGTTTTTGATGTTTGAATTTGGTCCTTTGTGTCGAATTTTGGCATGTGAGGCAGCTTTGATTTGTGCTGGAGTATGACCGATTTTTGGTCGGAAAATGCTTTGTTGGGAGACTGTGAAGTCGTTTCCAAAGCTCGACAAGATAAACGATCGATTGTTCGGAGGCAAGAGAGAGGTATCCTAAATTCTGGAGTCACGTTCCCAAAATAATTTTAGTGCAAAACCAATCAAATTGATGAACGAGGGGTATTCAAAGAATTTAATCATCAATTCAACCCTTCTAAAATCCCTTTTTTGACCCAAAATATTTCGTTACGACCCGACAAATCATAAGCCAGCGTACTTCATTAAGGTAAAAATCCGATATAAATGGAGTGCACATAATGAAAACCAATCAATTCTGAACAGCTAAGGTTATTGAAGTAATTGGGATTAAATTTTAATCAGCGTGTCTTATACAGATGTGTTGTAGGTATGTTTGTGAGATCCTGATGGTATTAAAATTAATGATTATGCCGTCTACTGTTTCATCGATATTGTTTAATTAATAACTGACAATGTAACAGAAGGAAGTCGTGCGTCTTATTTTGTGTAATTTGATGAATCTTGATATTTTCTCTTTTGTGAAAAGATTTTGGCTTTATATATTTGATATTACCGTTGGAAGATTAAAAAATATTCATAGTCTAGTGCCCTCGATGGCGTTATTAAGAAGTGATGTTCCATCGAAATTAATATATCTTGACGTATGAAGTAAGAGTGCCTATAAGATGAAAGGTTACTTGAATAAATTATTTGTCTAGACTTTAGCTGTCTGACGTCATACGAAGACAGACCATAAATAGCTTATGTTAGAACTATGTTTAAAGTGACACTTAAAATACTCGTAACTTAGCCCCTTTAACCCTTGCCGATCCCAGTTAAGTGCTAACATTTTTTGGATCTTCTCCCTATATTTGCCTAGACCTAGTTACATTTTACCCCACTCAGTAATTCACGACAGTCCTTATTTGTCAAGTAATTCCAGCAAGAGCTGCTATTTACACGAACCTTTTTCGACAAATAGGGCCTTACAAATTCTTGCCATTAATATGGGCAGCGAAAATTTTGGGGGTCTTTCTGGATTCGTAAGTGTACATATCAGGTATCCAGGGCATCCGAGGCGACATAAGCATGGTACTGTATTAGGCTCGAAGCCAACACTGCACAATTACGAAGCTAATGGTTTCGGTGTAACGTCAGCAGATAAGCCGAATGGCGCCCAAATGGGACCAGCGATAATAAGTTTTGGAGTACATGGTACCGTGTATTAAAGGTTACTGTAATATAGTGTGGGAATATGCTTTGTTCATAAAACTGTTTTTTTTGGGTGTTTTGCTTGTTTTTATTTCTGCGCCGAAAACGTATGAAATAATAATGTGAATTGATGACAGGATCTGATTATTTTTACAACCTATATTTCTGTCTTTTAATTCTATAAAACACGTATTTAGAATCGTAAGAGCACGTGTTAAGACTTAATAATACTCATCATACCCTTAAACGGAGTTAAAACACAAAGACATTTTAATATTTTTTACCTGTAAAAGTCATGGGCTGCAAAACGATGATAGCTTTCTTATGATTGGTTTGACATTCACGAAAGTATGTAGGGAGGCGGAGACGTCAGAAAAATAGACCTTATAAACAAAGGTTTAAGAGACATTTTTGCTAAAATTCGAATAGCAAAAAAATCTCAGACGAAACTTGAATATTATGCAAAGGAAGGTCCCAAACAAATCTCTTGTCAATTTCCCAGCAATTTCAAACTGTCTACCGTCTTATAATTTAATTTTTTTTGCTCCCACCGTAGTCGCCATGTTTTCTTGCAGAATCCAATAACTCGCGTGAACGACTCGTAAGAATGAATCGCCTGTCTATGAACTTGTCAAATATTCAGTAAGTAGGGGGGAGGGGGGAGTGAAGCGGCAAAGTAGGCCAAGATCAAAGCGAGCTGTGATTTGTTGACACTGATCTGAAAAACTTTTAATATATGAATTCGGTATTTTTCTTCGGTTTTTTATAAGGTGTTGTCAAATTACTATTTTTTACGTCTCTTGTTTTTCATGTTAACTGAAATAAAAGTAAATAAAAAAATTCAGTATCGTTTGTTTATTTATTACAGCCTCAGGTAATTTCTACCTTATTCAATAATTTAAACGAAACAGTTTTTATTTTCAAAATTTTTTTGCGAACCCTACATGAAGTATTTTGGTGGCGTACATACAATTTATTCCGTATGCGATACATTTCTTTAGTGTGATTCCTTTTGCTATGAATTTAGTATTTTTTGTATATAAGTTACTCAATACATAGAGAGCTTACTAATGTGCTTATTAATATTATAAATATACTTAAGCCCTATATAAAATTGTTTTATTATACTAAAAGGAATAGCTAATTATTATTGGATAATTTATTTGATAGTTAAAGTCAGTTAACTTGTAATACAAAAGAAAGATAAATAATTTTCTTTGAATTTAATTTCTGCCTTATGTCTAAAGAGCACCGAATATTTTAACGCCTCATGTTAAGTACAAACTTATAACACCCCTCTTTTTCGTCGGGGGTTAAAAAAGAGCTTGTGGCAAAGTAGGTAACAGCCGTACAGGTCGGTCGGCCGGCGCGGTCGCTCCGTGGATGGGTGACCATCGTCATGACAAGTTCCTCCGTGTTTTGGAAGGCAGGCTAAATTGGTGCGTCCCGGCTGTCACTTCAACATATTTGACAGTCGTGACATGTAATCAGATACCAGAAAGTTTGAGAAAAAGAAGAAATAGGTAAATATGTAATAAGTAAATCCTACTAATATTATAAATGCGATAGTTTGTGAGGATGTATGTTTCACGCAAAAAACTACTGGAGGGTTTTAATGAGACTTGGCAGAAATATAGCTTATATATCAGATCATATAGGTTTTTTATCCGGATACGGTTAAGAAGTTCCTTCGGGAAGCGGGTGAAACCGCTGGCTGAAGCTAGTATTGTATAATACTTGCTGATTTTACGTGGGAATATTCACTGAATTCGGGAGATCATTACAAATCAATAGTCTATAAATGGTTTGGCGTTAATTGTCAACAATCCACTTAATTAGTTGTTTGAGCTTTTATTCATGTCGTACTGTTGTTACACAGTTGTTTTGATGTCATTGTCAATGAAATTTACGTAAATTGGAATGGATATTACTTCCTAAAATTTCACTATTATGTTGTAAACCAATTGAAGAGCTCGTGGCTAAGTCAAATCCATAAGGTTAAGCAACGCTTGGCACGATCGGTCCGTGGATGGGTGACCATCTTTTCATAACGTGTTCTTCCGTGTTTCGTAAGGCACGATAAACAGTGGGTCCCGGCTGTCATTTGATCATCTTTGGCAGTCGTTACGTCAGAAGCCTAAAAGTCTGACAAACAGTCTTACCAAGGAGTGCCAGGTTGCCCAGGTAACTGGGTTTTGGAGGTCAGATAGGCAGTCGCTCCATGTAAAACACTGGATCTCAGCTGCATCCGGTTAGACTGGAAGCCGACCCCAACATAGTTGGGAAAAGTTGGGCTAGGCAGATGATGTTGTAAACCAATTGATTTCTACAAATTTTTGCATGCGTGGTATGTTAATTTAAATTGAAGCCTGTGTCAGCTATCTGCATAAAGTAAAACATCAAAATTGGTCTATCTTTCAGAGCGTGAAGAAATAAAACATACATACAGTATTCACACTATGTCTGTTGTCTGTCTGTTTGTAAGCGCTTTATAGCGACCAAAGGTAACCTACCTTTAGTAACACTTAGAAACAGCTAGTTGTTCATACTATTTACTATTATCAATATTAAGCTGAAGTGTTTGTTTGAACGAGCAAATCTCACGTTTGATATGGAAATACGCAGGAATTGAGGAAAGCTATAGTGTAGCCCCCTTAAACATTTTTTTTAAATGTAAGTTTTTAGTATTCTAGTATTTTTTGTTAAAGCGGAAACATCGCCTGTGAGCTCACTTCTGCCTAATGACAGACTGACATCGAATGTCTAACGTTTATCATCATCTGCCTAGCCTTTTCCCAACTATCTTGGGGTCGGCTTCTAGACTTACTGGACGCAGCTGAAAACCAGAGTTTTACATGGAGCGACTACCTGTCTGACCTCCACAATCCAGTTACCCGGGCAACCCGATACCCATTCGTAAGACTGATTGTCAGACTTTCTGGCTTCTGAATACCCGTATCGACTGCCAAAGATGGTCAAATGATATAGTAATGATATAATGAAGTCTAACGTATAAGTTTCCCATTTTACTCTTTGGACACAGAACCCTAAAAGGTAAAGCAACAGAAACACAAAAATAGCATTAAAATATCATCAAAAAATGCCCTATCCAGCAAAATGCCACTATTGCATTGACGATTGCAAATCACAAGCGCCATTTAACAACTGATAACAACGACGTATCTATTTAGTTAAATGCTCATGATTAATTCATAGTGATCGAACGAAGCCGCCGGCTACAGTATGTATTATTGAACGCGTGAGAACCGACGGACGGATTGCAAACGTTATGTAATATTCATAGGGACTCTATACTCTATAGTTAATAACGTTTTTGCTACTGGGTTTCCCGTTTTTAGTGTAGAATTTTTTGTTATATATTTTTTTTCTTTTGGAGTCTAGAAAATGTTAGCTTTGTAAATATAAAGGTTGAAAGTTTTATTGATTTTCATTAAGGTGGGGGGAGGGAGATTTCTTATACATATAAGTACCTAATCCTTTTTCATGTGGGTAGAAATCATCAAATTAGCCCTTTATGAACGCTAAAGCCTCCTTTCAGAGGTACTTATTACGAAACCCCTTTATTCATTACGAAATACAGGGTAGTTAAAAAAAGATTTTCGAAAATGGTAACATTTTTTTTATTTGAAAAAATATGTGAATAATAATATTTTCTACATTATTCAGTAAATCATACTNTAGCCCTTTATGAACGCTAAAGCCTCCTTTCAGAGGTACTTATTACATAACTATTCGTAAAATTATACATATACCTACCTACAATGAATGATTTAAAACCCTTTATTCATTACGAAGTACAGGGTATTTACCAAAAGATTTACAAAAATGGTAACATTTCAAAAAATATAAGAATAATATTACATTATTCAGTAAATCATACCTACCTACTTTGCATATTTTTCATGAATTAAAGAATAAATTCTGAGATTTTAATGAGACTCTTTTTAACAGTATTAAATGATTCGTGAAAATAATTTTAATGTAAGGATGGATTGTTCAGCTATCGAAAATTTTGCTAGAGTAGAAATATTTATTATTGAAAGTATATAAGTAATGTCTAGAAGAATAGTAGAAAAAGAACACTTAGAGATAGTCTGGCTTTCCAAATTCAGAGAAGTTTTCAAATCGGTTCAGTAGGTTCGGAGCTTTTACGGCACAAACAAAAATTGCCTTTCAGTATATATGTCACCGGAAAATAACAAGATCCGTATATTTATAAATTTCCCAGGAAATTTATAAACTTCCATAGGATTCTAAACGGGAGATAAATTGTATTATTTTACGTCCTTATTTTTGTAAATTTATCAATTTTCGACGTCACACGGTAAATTTATAAACTAACGGATATTTATTCGTAAGATTCTAAATGGTTTGACCAATCACAGAAGCTCTTTTAAATATACGCATCTTTGAAGTACGTTAGATAACACACTGCTCTCTGATTGGTCAATGTTCATAGCGGCACTGCTTGTGTCCATAGACTTCAATGGCGGCCGCGAGGAAGGAGAAGTGACATGTGACAGTCAACCAATCAGATCATGCGTAGTGCTTACTTATTATTTTACGAGTGACTTCAGTAAGTTTATCAATTTACGAAATTGTGAACGTTAAATAATAAAATTTATCTCCAGTTTAGAATCTTACGAAAGTTTATCAATTTCCTAGGAAATTTATAAACTTACGGATCTTGTTATTTTCCGGTGACATATATAATACATGGAATAAAAAACACATATTAATTGCGTAAATATACATTACATATAGTGTAGTTTTAATTCGTGGATACAAACGGTAACATGTGCTGTCATTCACACAGAATAATAAGCGTGTTCAATAGGGTTGGGCCATAACGTAGGCGGGACTGGAAATACCAGGTTTTGAACCTCAGGAATGTCGCTAGGGGTGTTATTATTATAACTACGGATAAGTGTAGAATAGGAGTCGAAAGCGACCGTTAAAAATATCCGTGAAGCGCCATTTTTTATGAAGTTATTATACGTGTTAAAAATAATGTTAGATAGATAGATATAGGTATTCCTTATAATGTATAGCTTTGAAAAATTTTGGTGACACAATGGGCGTTCTTATCGATAAAAGCGATCTCTTACAACTTTTGGATGGATTGAGGCGAAAGGAAATAACCATACTTACATATAGTTAGGTATAACACCAAACTATAATTGTTAATTCTAGGTATACAATATAATATCATAAAATCAAAAATAGCTATTTCATTGTGTTACTATTTTGCGGTTTCCCCGTAGTCGTTAAAAACAAACTGTAAATTATTTTTTCTCTTATTTTTTTTTTAATATTTTTGTAGCTATACCGGTATAATTGAATTCAAATTATTAAACAATATAATATATCAATAAACCAAAGAAATCATAACAAAACAGTTCAAATATTGAAATTGTGAACTTTCAGCTATCCATTTTACATTATTTAAACTTTGTTACATTTTTAAGCCTTCCTTAATAAAATATTTCTCTTTATTCAGTTACTTTCAGATTTCATCGGAAAT
>NWSH02000162.1:4431428-4526396 GCA_002382865.2 Heliothis virescens | reverse complement strand
TTTTATCCGGGTGCGCGGAGTAGTTCCCACGGGACGCGGGTGAAACCGCTGGCAGAAGCTAGTTGTTATATAAAACTAGGGTTAAGCACAGATTATAAGTCTAAGTTAAATCAAAACAGTCTGACCGTCTATTTGTGAAATCGAGACAGAGACATAAAATGGTGTTACCTACTTTAGAAAAAAAAAAATGAAATCAAACTTTATGTCTAATGATTGAAATGTGTACTTTTAATAATGTTTTTTATGGAAAAATAAAAGAAAAGCTCCGGTATCAGTATAAACTATTTATTTATTACAATTTATGTTAAACAGTTTTAAACAGTGGCGCTAATCCATTATCCCACGCTCATCATTTTCTTTCAAACACGTATCAAATAAGAGAAAAAAATACGAAATACCTCCTTAGTCCTTTTTTCCCAACGAAACGTTCCCGTCCGACCTTCAAACAACACTCTAACCACTAATAGAGTTTTTTTAAACTAACGTTAGGTTTTAGAGTTCCATACCCGAAGGGTAAAACGGGATTCTATTATTAAAACTTCGCTGTCCGTCCGTCCGTCTGTCACCAGGATGCATCTTAAGAACCGATAGCCGGACAGTTGAAATTTTCACAGATGACTGTTGCTGCTTAACAACAAGTATTTAGTATTTTGGGGGGCTTCCATACGGCAAACGCGATTTTAATATATAATGGTACGAAACCCTTCGTGTGCGACTCCGACTCGCACTTGGCTTTTTAACTAGTGTTGGGCCACCCACCGTAACGATAGCAACTGTTGTTAACCTTAACAAATAATGTCAATTTTAAACACATGTTAGTTTAACTGGCGATTAAATTGTTGCATGTTTATAATTGGGATCGGAAAAATGATATGGTGAAATATGAAGTCGGTTTTAAAGTCGTGAATTTTAGGTAAAAAATAATTGAATATACCTAAACTGTTATTTCGACTTAGCATGTAAGTTTAAGTGCTAGGCCTTGTTATGTCGATAGGACCCCTAGGAAAGCTGCCTTACGCGATTTAACACTCACTTTTTTGCAAGACTTAAAACCTAATTTGAAATAAAATCATTTAATATAAATATCCCACTATTGACCTGTTATGACCGACCCTTGAAACTTGATGAAAGAGTATCAATCAACTCTTTAGCAAAACTTCAACAAAATGAAGACCAACATAATATCTAGCTTTGTGGGATTTAACTCTATATTCCATCAATATCAAAGATAATTTGACGAAGAAAAACGAATGTTATCTTCTCATACTTGCAGCCAAGTTTATGAACAATTTTTTACGCCACTATAGTTCCTAAAAATAAAGAAAGGCCCTACAAGATACTATTCAAGATGGCGACAACCCGCTATAAAAATAACATTTTATATCGAGAAAAAAATGTGTTATCGGTAGTTATACGACATCACTCGACAGAAAGGTAGCAGTAAGTTAAGTTAGGGTTTAGGGTAACAACTATAAGGGCTGTGGGATTTTTCGAAAGAGTTACCGTGGCGCTGTTACGAAAAGGGCTCCAGAAGGAACACAGTGGGTTTTAGTCATTAAGAGTTTGACATTCCCTTACGCTGCATCCACAATGGGAAGATAGATCTTCATTTGAAGATTTTCCTCCAAAATAGGGGTACAATGTAATTACGATAGAATTATGAGTAAAAAGTACTATCTATGGATCCCGACTGAGATATAGGTAGATTATGTATTTGACCTTTCAGGTGCAGACGCCAGCAGGTCTGGCCTCCCTCGATAAGTGGGCTACGCAAAACAGTAAGATTTTTTAAATCAGACCAGGAGTTTCTGATATTAAGGTGTTCAAACAAGCAAGCATACAAATAATGTTACAAACTCTTTAGCTTTATAATATCACAAGAATAGATGAAAGGATATTTGAATACTAGATGTGTCCATTGCTTTCAAGAGTTACCCACCACTCAATATCACCTGTCCATAATATTATTGTTTCATTTTGTAAAACCCGAAAGGATAGTAACTTGATATCACCTAACAATCTTCCTTAAAGATCGGGTTACGCAAAATGAGTTTATCGAACCCTTACTGTTTAGCACGTGTAGCCATTTTTATATTGTTCATTATTCTGGTATTATCATCATCAGCCTTTGTATTGCTACAGGTCACAGGCCTCCTCTCGCACAGAGAAGGATTGAGCGTTAATCACCACGCTTGCTCCAGGTGGATTGGCGATTTCAGACTTTAAATTCCAGGTTTCCTCAAGATGTTTTCCATCACCTTCATTCCATAATTCATAACTTAGAAAGAATATGTTAAGCGGACTGGTGATTTCAAATTTCTAAGTCCAGGTTTCCTCGAGATGTTTT
The DNA here is from genome assembly GCA_002382865.2 of Heliothis virescens. Classification (NCBI taxonomy): domain Eukaryota; kingdom Metazoa; phylum Arthropoda; class Insecta; order Lepidoptera; family Noctuidae; genus Heliothis; species Heliothis virescens. The sequence goes on along the minus strand of NWSH02000162.1, from coordinate 4,524,049 downwards.
CTTTCACTTTTACTTAGTCATTATTTGGAAAGACCTAACTTAGGTGTACTTACCTCACCTGGAGTAGAACCTACCAGTCGTACTTAAAAGGCTGGTGCTTTAGCCACTTGGCCTTTTATTCAGGTATACCTACCATAATTATGTGCCTCTGCCAAAAAATAGGTACTAAATCCAGCAGTGCTCTCCAACATTTGCTAAGCCAATTACGCTTGCCAAATACGACTTCTGCCAAATATATTTTGTACAGTACTTTGTGAGTTCACGCGGAAAATGAAAACTATATAAAACTGTACTGGGCCGTCGTCAAATATTGGTTCTAGAGCATCTGCTATCAAAACTTTACTCGATCCTCAGAGACAAGGATGAGCCAATAATGGAATGGACATTTATTTTTACCGTCTCGTTTGAAATAATAAAAAATATTCCAAATTAAGTGGTTAATAGTAATTTGTTTTTTTTGCTGATTCGAATTTGGAATCATAATGGCAATTTGTCTTAAAAATAAACTCTAAAGGTACCACTTTTAAGTGCGTCCCACTGGGTTCGAGCGAAAAATTTTTATATGAATGGTGGGAGGTGAAAAGGATAACATAATTATGTACGTCTAGCCATCTTTTCTCGACCTCCTTTATTGTATAAAAGGGCACAGATATGTATTCCTTGAATAGGAAAGTTCATGACCCCTCTCGAAATCAGGGAATTCTTTACCCATTGTTCAGTACACTATGGCCTTTTCAAATGTTAAATCAGATTCCAGTATTTTACAATAAATCTTTTACTTTTCATAAGTAAAATGAGGTAGGTGTTCTTTTATTTCAAAAATAATGTTAAAATAAAAAGAGGTCGTTTTATTGTCTTTTATTGACATCGGAAAAAAAAATCGCCATCTTAAATTTTCTTCCCATGTGACAACAATGAAATGTCAAACAGATACACTACTCGTTGCCGTATCCAGTGACTTCCTAAATCCATGTCTACAGTACACGTGGGCCTAGTTCGACCAGTTATTGCCTTCGACATCGCGACAATTTTTTGCGACTTTTTCCCGTTATAACCTAACACGTCGTATACCTATAACCAAGTCATTTAGGTTTCTTTTTCTGCCCTTTTCTGTACCAAATGAAATTGTTTCTTTCTGTGGTTTTACCTTCTTGTGGTATTTGCGCCTATTTTGAGCTAGTCGAAATTTGGATAGCGTTTCATTCGGCATGATTGTGTTAATTTATTTAGGAATCGCCTTAAAGTTTAGATGGTGTAGTGTTATTATATATTATATTTAGGACAGTTAGTGATCTGCATTTATTTTGTCAAAATCTTGTTCTTCTTTAGAAGTTAGCTAAGTTTAATTTGCTATTTTTATGTGTAAACAATGCATAATTTATTGTTATTAATGTCTTGTCTTATCAAGTGATAATGCCATCGAATGAAAAAAATACGTCTACATGCAATAGAATCACTTACACTCTTTCAATATGAGCGAAAAATAATACTGTCAGAACTAGAGAAGAGCAAAGGTTTTTTTTAGTTAGGTAGTCCGGACATAATGTTAAGACTAACATTTATTGTGTAGTTTCTGTCATCAATAGCGTAATAATAAAAAAATAATTCATGCATGATCAATAAATATGACACCAAACCGTTTACTCTGAGCACACATCTGTTCAAATATTATCTTACTACCGCTCACTTTACAAAGCACAGGATTAGGTACTCATAATAATTCCAAGTTTTCGTTCCCCTATCAATATAATTCAACTTACAGTAACTAAATCCTCTTGTTTTCCCATCCACAGTATTTTATTACCAAAATAGCTATCAATTTTGACAAATTCGATTACATTGCCCGAATAATCCCGCCGAAACTGATAATTTAATAACCGTCGGCGCCATTTTGATTGCATTTGACAGATAGATGGAGCCACTGGTATGTGTAAATACAGTGTTTCGATGTGAGAAATGTTGTTGGTAATTATTTTGGAAGTTATGTCATAAGTTTTGTGTGTATGTAGGTACGTAGACATAGATTACTAATGAATGATTATCGTGTGCATGGTGTCGTTTGGGCTTCTTATGTTTTGACTTCTCGTTTTTGGATTGCTCGGTTTTTGGACACGTATATATTATTTTTATTATAATGATTTTGTTCATATCCTCCACTGTTGGGCCAAGTCTCTTTTCTCACAGAGCAGGCATGAAGAATAAATCACTAAATCCGTGTATGACGAATCTGTCATTTCTGGCTGATGATTTTCTGCACGATGTTACGACATCGTGGAAAAAATAAACCTAAAAAAGATTTACATGTTAGAAAACTTAAATAAGGAAATTGTGCTCAGTTTTTTTTTGTAAGAGCAATATTTTATACAGAAGAAACCTAAAACTTTCCGAAATCGGTAGTATAGCTTGCAGCTGGTAATTTTCCTCCCACAATAACTTTGACATATCAAATTAATTTTCCTAGTATTATTCAAAAACGTCAATCAAAAAAGGTTGATAGAATAAGTTGGTTTGGACTTCGAGGGCCGATAAAAGGTTGCCTGAAATGTAATAAATCATAGACCAGCCCTTGTCAGCCAGTATGTATGTACGTAAACTCGACTATGTTTGTACATGTTATGTACACAGTAATTTGTTAAGTGTTTCTAACGCGTTTTGGGGGAAAGTAGGGTATGGCAATGTGTTAAACCTTATAAGGAATAAGTTAGTACAATTTTTATTTATACCTACTAATATTATAAAGCTGTTGAATGCCTGTTAGTTTCAACACGCTATTTATTATCAGTCAGTGAGAAATCTTTCAGTGTCAGATAGCCTATTTATCGAGGAGCTTCTCTTTATCCGGGTGCGCGGAGAGTTTATAATAATAGTAAGGATATAGGGAGCTGTCAAACATTGTCTCACTAGTTCCAAAGCATCAGGTGCAGTTACTACCATAGCCTGATTAAACCGCAAATATATGCCCACACCAACCAATAAAAAACAAAATTAAAGCACGCAGTTTTTTCTCTCGATCGATTTCTCAGAAATAATATAGCAGAGGGGAACCTTGTAACCACAGGGCTACCATCTGAGACCCACCCACATCTTTCAAAATTCTAACATGACCGTACAATATAAATTTAATGCAACTACCATACAATATGTCGTAATGAAAAATAAACATAGCCTCAGTTGATTTAGGTTCAGAATAAACATATAATAGTGAGTGGCTGCTACCCTTAGATTAGATGAGGGTTCGCTTTTGTTGACCTTGCCAGAAGGGGGATTTAACTGCGTTTAGAACATTGCATTACGCTTGTGTAGTTTTGATTTTTATTCGGCTGCAGCCAAATTGCTGGTTGGCTCTCCGGATTTTTATCATTCATGCGAAAATTCATAGTCAGATTTAGATGAAATTTGGTGTAAAATGGAATTTGGCAAAGGATATAAAATAGTTTGTGGTCATCAAGTGTTTTAGTTTTCTCGGAATCCGGGTGAAACCAAAGATCAATAGTTCGCTAGGCATATTAAATTAATATCATAATGTTGAGCAAATATCCTAAAGTTGGAAGTTCTCAAATTAGTGCTAGATAGAAGTTTAACGTACAAACGCCCGATGCTTTCCAAATATTCGATAAGTGGTTTGGTTTCAACTTAGTTTTCAAGTGGAGACCAAAGCAAGTATTTACCTTACGTTGTACTTGATACAACAAAAGTATTTTAGCCAAAGTTTTCTATGGTTTGTTGGTTTACTAGACCTTCTTGGTCTGTTTAGGTTACATTGTAATTTTTTTTCTCACCACGAAAATTCAATAGACTTTTGAGAATTCAGACAAGATTAGGTAGCCCTTTGTAAAATGTTGATAGGAATAATAATATCTATGCCCTGAATTCTCAGTATTTTTACTATACCAACGAAGACCATCACCGAAGCTAAAAAGTATCCAACAATCGTCAACACAAATCCCCTGGCTTGGGGAGACCTTGTCCAGCAGTGGACGTTGTTAGGCTGATGATATTGATGATTGAAGAGCATAAGCTTCTTTTAACATAGATAAGGTAAGAGAACACTTATCACCTGCTCAAGACATATTGGCAATTGCTGACATTTGCTAACAGGGGTCGTACAACAACAGTCGTTAGAAAAATATTTCTTAGTCTAATAATAAAATGGTCAACTTTACAAAATTAAGTACTAAGTCCTTACAAAACACAACAGGTTTTACAAAAACTGGTTAACCTCAAAACAGAGGTACGCTGAAGCTGTTCACTGAAACCCGAATTTAATTCTCCTAAATCTTGGGACCCGAATTTTATTGGACTTTTTAATTAATCCACTTAAAAAGCGGTTTTATTTGGTTGTATAGTAGAATTGGAAGCTGTTACGACCATGTTTTAAAATAGCGTAATACCATTTTGGATGGAAGTGGAATGCCTTTATTTGCGATTATCATAAGTATAGATAATTCTTGACCTTTGTCTTTTGAATAGTATTCTTTATTCACATCCCATCGCGCTTGTCTGAATTGTTCAAGCAAGCAGAAAATAATAGAAAAAATATAGATTAGGATAACTATTGTAATCTTAACAAGGCCAATGATTCTCTTTACTTATTTCTATCTTAAAATAAAGAAGGAACTCTTAATGATGCGATAGTATTCTGATAAACAGTATTCCAATATAATAATCTTATTGGTTTTTATTTTGTTTCCTACCTTTTAATATTACACTAATATATTTTTTTTTTAGTAGCCTTTTTATCGTCCCACTGCTGGGCACAGGCCTCCTCTCAAATTGAGAAGGATTGAGCGTCAATCACTTAATATTATAGAAGCAAAAGTATGTGAGTATGTTTGTTATTTCGTGACATTCAAACGGCTGAACGGATTTTAATGAAACTCGGCAGCTTATACATCAGAATCGCACATAGCCTAATAATTATCTGCGTGTGGGCATCTGAAAGCGGGTGAAACCGTCGGCAATATTATATATTTCAAAATTGAGCTCTTACCTACCACCTGTAGGTTTCATGAAATTCAGTGTCAAAGCTTTGTGCAATTTAAGTTCTCTTACAAGCGTTGGGAGCAAACGAAAGCTTTCGAGCGTAAAGTACTAGGTTCGATATCCATTTTAGGTAGGTTTCGGATCGTCGTTTTCCTTCACAGTGGTTTGTTAATTGGGTAAACACGAGTTTTTTGTAAGTGTTGAAAAAATACTTTCGATTCCTATAAAATATTTTTACAGCTATTTAAATTACAGTGTGATTGAAGATAGTATAACTTGTTACTTTGCCGCATATACTAATTGGAAGAATCTGGAATGTTGACTTATGAACAAACTACCTATTTTCAGCGGTTTCACCCGCTTCGCACCCGGACAAAATTTTGGCTATGTTACTTGAGGATAGTTCAGCTTCCCAACAATTTTCAAACCGGTTCCGTACTTTCAAAGCGTTAAGTTTAGGTACGGTCAGCATCAAAAGTTGCTGAACAAATAAAAAAATTCAAAACTGCCTAACAACATAATGGGTCATCATTTCTTAACAGCACAAACATCAAAATTTAAGTAATTGACGACACAGTGTTAAACAGTTTTGAAAATTTCGATTTGTTCAGCTACATTTGAAGCTGACTGTACATACAAATAAACAAAAAATATTACTTTTTATGATTTGAGCAAAGAAATTCTATGTATCTACTACTAAAATTCAATTTGTCACGCCCAAAATTGTAAACCAAATCAAATACTCCAACAACAAACAAGTACGAAACAGAATATTATATTACAAAGGGACTGGTATCCCCAATTTACTGGACATATTTGTAGCTGCGTTTGCGTTGCGTTGACGCGGCGTGGATGCAGCGTGGACAACGGTGCTTGCGGCGTAATGTCGACTCGGATGTCAATGACTGCACTGATGGGGGACCGTTTAGACAGGATAGCTACTTGACTAGTCCAGTTTTGTGGCGAGTAGTTATATGTCTTTGATAAGTAGGTTTCTAATGAGAATTTAATAGGTGGTAAGTTGTTAAGTGTAACTGTGTAAAATAATGTTTTTTAGTTGATAGTTACAGAAATTTGCGTACCTTTCGCGTTAAATACAGCAAAAAATACTGTATTTGTGAACCTGAAACCTGTATTTTTTTTAATTATTTTACAATCATCCTTAAAATACTGATCAAACTATGGCATCTCTGTTTACTCACCATCCTACTATTAGAGATTATTTTGACAAGAATGCAATTTAGCGTGACTTTCACGCTGTAATGTAGCGTGGCTGGTCTATTCTTTGGCCAAAAATCATCATTACCATACAAGGTGTCAATGCGGCCAGTCTTTTGGGCACGTTACCTGATGACAGCAATGTAGAGGAATACTATGACAAGTAACTTTTGAATATACGTACACTATATGGAGAAGGTATAGCTACTGGCGCCAGTAACCAGCACCATCTAAACGCTCCTCTTATCAGGAGTGGATCTGATTTGGGACTCCAAACAGCATCATTGTAGTTTTGTGCGTCCTACATCAGATTGCCTATTGTTTGAGTTGTAATGAGATTTCCTACCTTTGTGCTATACGAGTACCGACACACTACAGACTTTTAATCGGCCGATAATTTGTACGGGCTCATAGCTGTGGATTTCAATAACTTATCTATCTCTGGATTTGCCTACTATAGGTAGAATTTTGACATTAGCCTCGTNTTAATATTATAGAAGCAAAAGTATGTGAGTATGTTTGTTATTTCGTGACATTCAAACGGCTGAACGGATTTTAATGAAACTCGGCAGCTTATACATCAGAATCGCACATAGCCTAATAATTATCTGCGTGTGGGCATCTGAAAGCGGGTGAAACCGTCGGCAATATTATATATTTCAAAATTGAGCTCTTACCTACCACCTGTAGGTTTCATGAAATTCAGTGTCAAAGCTTTGTGCAATTTAAGTTCTCTTACAAGCGTTGGGAGCAAACGAAAGCTTTCGAGCGTAAAGTACTAGGTTCGATATCCATTTTAGGTAGGTTTCGGATCGTCGTTTTCCTTCACAGTGGTTTGTTAATTGGGTAAACACGAGTTTTTTGTAAGTGTTGAAAAAATACTTTCGATTCCTATAAAATATTTTTACAGCTATTTAAATTACAGTGTGATTGAAGATAGTATAACTTGTTACTTTGCCGCATATACTAATTGGAAGAATCTGGAATGTTGACTTATGAACAAACTACCTATTTTCAGCGGTTTCACCCGCTTCGCACCCGGACAAAATTTTGGCTATGTTACTTGAGGATAGTTCAGCTTCCCAACAATTTTCAAACCGGTTCCGTACTTTCAAAGCGTTAAGTTTAGGTACGGTCAGCATCAAAAGTTGCTGAACAAATAAAAAAATTCAAAACTGCCTAACAACATAATGGGTCATCATTTCTTAACAGCACAAACATCAAAATTTAAGTAATTGACGACACAGTGTTAAACAGTTTTGAAAATTTCGATTTGTTCAGCTACATTTGAAGCTGACTGTACATACAAATAAACAAAAAATATTACTTTTTATGATTTGAGCAAAGAAATTCTATGTATCTACTACTAAAATTCAATTTGTCACGCCCAAAATTGTAAACCAAATCAAATACTCCAACAACAAACAAGTACGAAACAGAATATTATATTACAAAGGGACTGGTATCCCCAATTTACTGGACATATTTGTAGCTGCGTTTGCGTTGCGTTGACGCGGCGTGGATGCAGCGTGGACAACGGTGCTTGCGGCGTAATGTCGACTCGGATGTCAATGACTGCACTGATGGGGGACCGTTTAGACAGGATAGCTACTTGACTAGTCCAGTTTTGTGGCGAGTAGTTATATGTCTTTGATAAGTAGGTTTCTAATGAGAATTTAATAGGTGGTAAGTTGTTAAGTGTAACTGTGTAAAATAATGTTTTTTAGTTGATAGTTACAGAAATTTGCGTACCTTTCGCGTTAAATACAGCAAAAAATACTGTATTTGTGAACCTGAAACCTGTATTTTTTTTAATTATTTTACAATCATCCTTAAAATACTGATCAAACTATGGCATCTCTGTTTACTCACCATCCTACTATTAGAGATTATTTTGACAAGAATGCAATTTAGCGTGACTTTCACGCTGTAATGTAGCGTGGCTGGTCTATTCTTTGGCCAAAAATCATCATTACCATACAAGGTGTCAATGCGGCCAGTCTTTTGGGCACGTTACCTGATGACAGCAATGTAGAGGAATACTATGACAAGTAACTTTTGAATATACGTACACTATATGGAGAAGGTATAGCTACTGGCGCCAGTAACCAGCACCATCTAAACGCTCCTCTTATCAGGAGTGGATCTGATTTGGGACTCCAAACAGCATCATTGTAGTTTTGTGCGTCCTACATCAGATTGCCTATTGTTTGAGTTGTAATGAGATTTCCTACCTTTGTGCTATACGAGTACCGACACACTACAGACTTTTAATCGGCCGATAATTTGTACGGGCTCATAGCTGTGGATTTCAATAACTTATCTATCTCTGGATTTGCCTACTATAGGTAGAATTTTGACATTAGCCTCGTACAAGTCACGTCAAAATCCTATCTCTAGTAGTAGGGATGGATAGAATATTGGGAACGGCCGTAAATCAGTATCAACATGTATGCGCATTATATGCAATACACAAACTGTAATAGACAGTTGTTTTGTTGGGAAGTTCATCACCACTTTTTCTTTCCAAGCATAACACTAGGAAGTGGTGGGAAGGTGGGTTGTGGGGTGCTGTCTTTTGTAAATTTTGACGTGAAAAAGTTCCATCTAATTAGCCTACTGTCAATAAATGACTTTCACTTTCATAATGATCAGGTATTTTACCCGTACAAGAACGACTAAAAACTTTGGTTGGATTCACGATTTTCTCAAATAATATTTTTAGTCTACCATCGGATCAACTGTCGGCCGACTATTTAGTCTGCCGTGTACTTGTACTCTTAACAGTTTTGAGATATACAAATGCACATTCGATAAGTCGCTAGCTTTGTTGTCTCGTGTGTATCGGACATAAGGACGTTTGTCAATGGATATTATATAAGTACTAGCTTCCACCTGCAGTTTCACTCAAGACCCGTGGGAACTAATTCGCACACTCGGATAAAAAATATGCCAATGTCCTTTCTCAGGTTCTACTAGTCTATCTTTGTACTAAGATGAGTTGCTCGATTTAACTATATCCTAACCTTAACCGGCCGTTCAATGGCCGCCGATTGGTCACACAGAGTCAAATAAGAAAAATACCAATTCGTGGCCATTTCACCACTGGTTAAAGTTAGGTTAAAGTTAAATCGAGCAACCCAGCCTAGTTATTATTAAATCGGTCTAGTAGTTGTATCGTCAAATCTGGACAAAAAGCGTTACTTTCTCATATATAATATTAAGGAAGGATGCAAATACATATATTTTGACAACTGCTTACGATGTTAATGCAGCATTCCTGTACTTTTTCGAGATAAAGCACATTTAACAAAACTTGCAGTGACTACAGTAGTTTGGTAGTAATTCGTCACTATTACGCTTTGGCTGCGGTTTTCGGATGCAGCACTGAAGGGTTGTCACATCATTTTAGGTTTTTATCTTACATAGGCACCTATTTTAACGATTAGTAGTATTACTAATACTAATTCAGATTTAATCCTCTATATACTTTTATTAAACCTGAGTTTTTAAATGGCCTCGTTAAATCAAATTCTGGTTAGATAATACTTGTATTTTTCCAATAAGACAAAAGAAAATATTGTATTTCTTAATTGTTACCCCAAAATTAACTCTTAAAATCATCATTCGCATCAAACATTAAATTTCCACCGAACAGGACAATCGGACATCAAAACAAACAGACAGACATTACACAGTAATAAGATATTTTATTAAAATACTATTTAAATTTCCCGTATTTGCCTGACAGTGACAACCATGACACAATGGCGCTGCGGTTTCAACGTTGCAGTAATCGATGCAAAATATACGTAATGATGCAAGTAATTTGCACTTTTATTGCACAAACGAAGCGTATGGTTGCTGCAACCGAAATTGCAGTTGTTTCAATAGGTATGAAGGAATTATCCATCTTTTTTAACGCCTTTTTTGTGTAAATAAGTAACCTCTTTTTATTCTTATTGCTTGGTGAATAAGAGTTTTTTTACACCTACACTAACTGCGGAATTCAATAATCTATCTATCTCTGGATTTGCCTACTAGAGATAGAATTTTGACATAAGCCACATACAAGTAATGTCAAAAACCTATCTGTAGTAAGCAAATCCAGGGATGGATAGAATATTGGGAATGGCTTTTAGGGAATGTTTTCGATTTACTATCTCCCGTATTACTTCCATTTTAACTTAGCAAAAATATAAAACATTCTTATAATTTTAATTCTAACCAGTTTAAGCAGGTGCTGTTACTATATTTTGATTTGATCGTAATTTAAATACCACTTTTTTAACCCTGCTGTGGGTGGAGATTCTATTTTAAACCAACATTTAATCATATTTTTTGGACAAACTATTATACTACAAACTATTATATTTTATTTTACCAGGATTTGGTATTAATTTCCCACATTATTTCTCAAAATCCAAGCTTAGTGAATGCTATGGAAAATCTGCATAAAAACTAAAAAAAAAACTTTTTCCCTAACTAAAAATCATGCTTTTAACATAAAATAACACAGCTGTAAATAAAAAAGTAAAATTCACCAGAGTCCAAAAAAAATCCAGCTCGATTCTAATTAAGGTTTCTTGGGAAACTATAATCTAATTAGTTCAATTACTATAAGCTAGTCTGATTGATTGTATCCCCGGATTGGTATTGTCAGTTACACTAAGGCTTACCAGACTGTCCCTGTTTCTATTTATAGACCTGAAAAAAAAAGAAATAGAAACAATAAAATCAGGAGCTGATTTCATCCTTTTCTAGATGATAGTGATGTCTTCAAGCTAAACTTTGGTAACGAATTTGTGTTTGTTTTATGTAGATTATGAACGAGCTTTTGCCCGAAGTCATACCCACGTTTCGAAGAAACTACTCCCAGAATATTTATAGTAAATTAATTAAATGTAAAGTTCCCAATTTTATTTGGGATCGGCGCTATATGTTTCTGCTTCCATTCCTCCCTGTTCATTCATTCACTCCCTTCTCACTCATTTTGTATCTTAAATAGAAATAATAAGTTAAATGTAATTAATCTGTTAAAAGACTGAGGAACACAAATGTACTGTACTTCCTCGCTCGCGCCCGCGATGACACTCATGTCATCTTTCAGGCAATCCATCCATCTTTTCTTTGGTCTTCCTCTCCCTATCTAACCATCTTCATTTTACCCATTACACTCTTTGTTGCATGTGTTTCCTCCCTCCTCATTACATGCCACACCATGTCAACCGCTTACCTCTCATCTTTTCCGTAACTGGTGCTACTTTCAGACTTCTTCTAATGTAATCATTCTTCACTTAATCTATACTAATATTATAATACTGAAGAGTTTGTTTGTTTGAACGCGCTAATCTCAGGAACTACTGGTCCGATTTGAAAAATTCTTTCAGTGTTAGCTAGCCCATTTATCGAGGAAGGCTATAGCTTACATTTTATCCGGGTGCGCCGAGTAGCTCCCACGGGACGTGGGCAGAATCTAGTCCTATATGTAATTTAAAATTAAGCTATACTCGTATACCGCCCAGTTTCGTAAAAATCAATTACATACTTCCTCACAAACTTTTGCTTTTATAATATTAGTAGGATTTATAATAGGATTAGTAAGTATAATATTAGCTACTATTAGGTTAATAATAACCACAGAGTTGTGCCACAGTCTAAGCAATAAACAGTAGATCAACGTCAACAAGATTCACAAAGTGATTTAAATTATGATTAGATTGTGATTAACTATCAGCCTTTTACAGTTAACCTTTATTAAATTAAATTATGTTCAACAAAATTCAAAATATTTTGCTTTTATGCATCTTTGACGTTAAGTTTCTTTAGGTAGTTGAAATTTTGTGGCTTCTCTTAAGATTATAGAATACTTACGCTCTATATACACATTTTATAAAAACACATTTGTGTCAAAGATAATTTAGCTTTAAAACGTTTCAATACCTTTTTGTCATACTAAGAAAGCTTTTAAACCAACAAATAAAAACGTTTATTCGTACCAAAATGGCAAATGCCGCTATCTTTTGTATCAGAATGCTAAAATGTCTAGTAGGCGTTTCAAAGAGCAAGAAAGTAAAGAAATTCCTGTTATTCATCGCAACCTACCCGTTTCACTGTCAGGCCCCCTTAAGTGTGGGCGTGAATATAACAGTCCACGAAATATCGCAGTACATCGAGTTTTTATTGTTTTATGTATTATCTGTGCAAGTTTTTTAGTCTGTAATCTTTTGCCTCCATTTGCGAGCCGCCATTTTGTTTTTTGGGATAGCCGTTAGAATATTTTTTGTTCATAAATGTGTGCTATATTTTTGAGTAGTAAAACGTTTAGAATTTGTATTTTACATTTTTATCAAAATTACAAAAAACATTCCCTCGTTAAAATAATTCCACGACTATCTATAACAATTTGGCCAATATCAAAAGGTAACTTAATATTTAATTAATTTCAATTAATTTGTTTGTTTTAACTGAAACCCCATTTAGTGTCATTGACCCAATTCCAAAACCTTTCAAGTAGATGTAGATCAAGTATAATTGAATTAAAACTCGGATAAATAGATACTCCTCGGTATTCAGAGACATTTGGATTGGTTGCGGTAATGGGTGTATTTTTATTAACAACGAGCTTATGCCAGCGGCTTCGCCTGCTTCCCGTATTTCTATTTCCCGTACCCGGATAAAATTCATTCTGATATATATATAAGCTATATGTCTGCCAAGTTTCATCAAAATCCGTCCAGTGGATCCTGCGATTAGCGTTTGCAAACAGACAAGCAGACAATTTTTTTTTTCGAATTCTTACTCTTTTTTCATTTCTTAATAACCTACATTATGTTTTGTAAAAATATTTAATGTACAGACATGATTTTTTTACTGTTTTATTATATGTATAGATATATAGATAGGTTGCTACTGGTTGTTATAAAACGTGGTAAAAGTAAATTGCCTAAACAGAACTAGACAGACTAGATAGGTTTTGTATGAAAATAACACAATTAAATATTGTCTTAATACTATTCTTCTTATCATTTTTGTAAGAGAAAAAAATGTTTAACCGAAACATTAACTTACAGAGAATTATAGTCAAGTATTAATATTAGAAATATATTTTTTTCTAAGTGGCTTATTACATATAAAACTGAAAATAAGTTAGTGTCTGTTAAACCTTACAAAATGTGACAAAACAGAAAAAAAAATACAAAAAAAAAACATATTTTGTTTCCACAGCCTAAGTTCCACTCCGTTACATTTTTATGAATTTGCCGCAATATTTCTAGTTCTATCAAGCAAAACAATACCCCAAGAAATTGCAATTTGCAACATTTTGCAACTGCTACTCATAGCAATTGCAAATTGTACAATAATGTTTCGGAAACTCGAGTTTTCGATGATGTAAACCGATTTACTACAAAATATATCAGAACTATTACAATTACAAATCCTTGCTTCATCATCATCATCTTCCTGCCCTTATCTCAATTTATTTGTGGTCGACTCAACATTGTTTTCTTCTTCCATACTCTTCTATCTGCCGTCATTATGCCTATATATTTGTTTTGGATTAATATTTCATTCATTCGATAACTACTACTTGATCTAACTCTATGTTCAAGTATTCATACCCATCCAAACCGGTTCAGTATTTTTACGATGAAGACCGCAAACAAAAGCTTGAACTGGCAGAAGATTTTCAATTTATCAATTGATTTTAATGCTTATCCCATCGAAATAAGTTATATATTGCCATACTTGATGCTTCAAATAAAACTGACGCGACACATCGACTTCGATCATGAAATATGGAAATTACGTCCTTAAGGCGTCTGAATAAGTATTAAATTCCAATAAAACATTGGAACTATCATCCCGTTTGTTAGTCTGTGGCTCTATGCTTACAAACCACAAAACCGAGTATTTTGTTAGGTAATATTAAACTGTCTAATCGAAGTTGTTTCAGGGATTCTGGAAACCTAGTATTGTTCAGATTGATTTCTATCTATCTATTGAAACAAAGCAACAGGTTCTAACCTCTCTGATTGGGAATATTGAAGTGCATAGGATTGTTTAGGACGAACAAGTTAGGATTGAAAACTTAATCATCTGGGAAAAGGCTAGGCAGATGATGAAGTCAGGAGCGAAAACAGTCAAATAGTCAAGTAGGTTTTTTATACAAGAAAATCTGTGAAAATTATAGTGACTTCTTTAGAAAATGATGAAAAATTATAGTGACTTCTTTGACACAAAGTTATATGAAAGATATTGCTCTACTTCTATACTTTCTTAATGCCAATCTTCAAATTAAAATCGCACATATCAGCTCATTAAGAGGCTATTACAAGAACCCCTTAAATACCGTGCACTTTGTAAGCGCAAAATCGCATACCTTTTGTGCCAATTTAACACCTCACATTAAGAAACACGACACCAGAGCTCGCAAAACTTTTCATGTGCTATAATGGCTTATTATAGTACCGCCAGTTTTATATTTCAATGCTTAATATTTTCAAAATTAACAATATAATTGGGCAGCGAGTCGAGTTTGGCGCACAATGCACGGTGCTTTTAGACATCTGGCGTTGAAAAAAGGGCGGATATACGAAACAGGGTCTCAATAGAACCATGTCCCAAAGGCTCGGAATTTTAATACAATTCTTCCTTAAGTTCTCACAAAAACAAGCGAGATTCTACCTTATAAATACAGAGATGAGGTCGATAATTGCTTGCGCACCGATGGCTCTTATTCCTATTTGGAATGTCACAGCGGATTGCATCTGAACATCCCTTACAAAACATTCGTTTTGATTTTTTGCGCAGTAAATTGATGTGTGTTTGTTATTTGATTTCATGGCCTATTTTGATAGTGTTATGGTTGGATTTTGTTTGTGTACAGCCGAAGAATAAGTCATCACCCTTTGTAGAAATTAGGTGTGGCGTATAATTAGCGATTTTGACAAAATTGTTAGGTAAACGCGCCTAAAGGTAGGGTTGTACGTAATACAAACGCAAATTATTGAAAACATGAAATATGAGCTTCGTTTTTTCCGATTGCCAAGAAGGGTTGTTTTCTACTCATTCTGCAGAAAAACCATTGAAATAATTCTTAATAAAAACCTCTTACTTCTTTCAACTGAAAACTCATATATAATATTTTGCGTCAAATTCTGAGAATCGCGATTATATCAGGTGCATATGCCATTACCTATCCTATTTGCATGAACTGTTTCTAGAAAGTCCTGTTCATATAAATTGGTTCTGTCTAGTCCTTACTAGTATCACAAATGCTAATGTAAGTTTGTTACGCGTTCTCAGTAAAACGTCTGGATTTGAGATGAAATCTTATTTATTATAGACTAGCTTTTGCTGGCGGTTTCATCCGCGTCACGTGGTAATCACCTGATACATCCAGATAAAAAGTAGCCTATAGCCTTCCTCGATAAATGGGCTGTCTAACACGGAAATAATTATTCAAATCGGTCCAGTAGTTCGTGATATTATCGCGTTCCAATAAAACACACACTTCTAGCTTCTAGTTTTATAATATATATTTTTTGTTACATATTTAAAAAGTATTTATTAATTAGTATTTTTGCCAGCCCTTACCAGTAGGCCAGGTTACAAAGCAAACGTGTTAGCGTCACACCCAACAATTTTGCGTTATTAAACTATTTGCAGAATAAAAAAGTGGGTCTCATGTTGTGCTTTAGTAGAATACGATGACACAAATATTTACTTTCCATACATTGTATACTGACAGAATAAGACTTGAGTCAGTGTCTTAAAAAAAATTATGATTTTGAGAAATTCCGAAATCAGTTTTCTTCATTCCTACTTACAACACTATTAACCTTTTACCAATTTCTGTTTTGCCTCGGCACTATATGTCTTCTACTTCCAAACTTCTCTATCTGCCGTCATCTCACAAGTATCATTCTTTCCAGTCATATCTTCTATCATACAATCCATGCATCTTTTTTCTGGTCGTCTATATCCGTCTATATCCTTCCACATTCATGCTTAAGACTTTCGCTTTTACTTGATATGAGAAAAAAATATGTATCCGGGCTATTCGTAATTTCTTTAAACTGCAATCGGTTCAGTAGTTTGACCCTAAAATGCAACTGTCCGTGCATGAAGCACACAGCATGCATTGAAATTGGGTACGTTTGTCCAAACATCTGTCACATTAAACTTATTGAACACAAAGAATACATTGAGTGTATTCACCGGTCAAGTATGCCAATACTTTAAAAGCAAACGGTGTTAAATTTAAAGATATAGATGAATTTTTGTAATATGACTTCTATTTCTTTACACGAGAGCAGTCTTGACAGACTAGTAGAATTTATTAATTAAACAAAAATATTATTTTGATTTAAAATCACTTCCACCCCACCTGATAAGTAAGTGGTTTCCGTAAAAAAATTGTAAGTCATAAGCAATTAGGTACTATAAGCGACTTACGAAAGGGGTTTACATTTGCAAAATCGTAAGCTACTTATGTGAATAAAACTCACAAGTGTGAAAGGCCTTATTAAACTTTAATGACACAACAAAAAGGTTATTTGATGACAATTTACAAATTACAATATCTTTCATATCACAATCAAAAAGACAAAGTGATTATATAATTTATGCTTTGTAACATAACACATTAATGCTTAATGATTAATGCTCAATCCTTCTCCGTGTGAGAGGAGGCCTGTGCCCAGCAGTGGGACGATAATAAGGCTATTAAAAAAAAAAAAACATAACACATTTCTTTTGTCTTTCATCAGCTTTTAATAATCACCCAATTTGTGAAACATAGTCTAAAAGAAATGTTATTAATAGTATCTTTGATCAACGGAGTTGTTCAAAGACACGCCGAGTTTATTTCGAAATCAAAGGAAAAAGGTTAAAAGACCGGTTGAAAATAAAATTATCGTGTTTACATGCCCTTTTGAAGTGAACCCCGTGATTTTGAAGTTTTTAGTATAGTTTTCTTTATTATTATTCGGTGTCAAAGTTCCCACATAAAATGACAACTTGATATTTCACAAAATGGCGGCTAAGCATTGTTGAATTGTCATAAAGATACGAATTTGCAATTGTAAAGATAGTTTGTTCAGTCTGTTTGTTTAAAATTTATTACAATTGTATGTTAATTTATTCGTTTACAAATTACCACGAAAGGATCAAATGCGAACACCTATAGCTTCATAAATGAGTAGACAATAAACTTTGCGAGCTGAGCATCGACCATTTTGAATTATATTTGAATTGATCAACGCCTTTCGTATACAAGCACTTGACTTGGTTTGTTCGTCTTTTTAGGGTTCCGTACACAGAGATTAAAACGGGACCCTATTACTAAGAGTTCACTGTCCGTGTGTCCGTCTGTCTGTCACCAGGTTTTATCTCAAGTATCGTAACAGCTAGACAGTTGAAATTTTCACAGATGATGTATCTATAATTATTAAAATAACCCTCCTTTTCGCTTCGCCCTAGTCGGGTAATTAAAAACAAATATTGAAAACTTTAAGAAGTAGGTAACTACGAACTACGTAGAGTGAGGCAAAAAAAATGATTTCATTTATTGTAAAAAAATACCAATGTTAATATACGTTCTAGGACAGATTTTGTTAATGTTTGTGTCATGCTCAAATGTACAACTAACATTATATGTATATTTATTTTAAATATCTATGTATAATTATGTCCCTTTAATTCTAGTAATAAAGTAAAATAATAGCTACAAATCTTTTAATACAAAGCAATAATGTATTATAATTTGAGTTCATCAAAAAACCGATTTAACTAAAACATTTTCTACTACAATGCGTTGTGAAACTTCATTTTCCAACTGGCTGGCTTTATAAAGATTCTTTTTAAAATCAATTAAACTTTATCAAATTAATAATTAAACTAGAAACAAATTGGTAATAAAAAGCGAATCCCTCGCTGGGTTTGTAAGAACATAAAATCGGGCGATTAATACCTCGACAGTTAATTTCGATATTACCATTACGAAATTCTCGAAACTCGAATTACAACTATGTAAAACATCGGATTCCAATAGAACATAAGAAATAAACATTTATGACTTTGATAAAGCTAAAACCAAACACGCGACCATTTATTTACGTATAGACTATAAAAATGATATTCTATAATAATGTCAACGGCCATTCGGTTATAATACTCCGATGACGTTATACAAAAATGTACCGATTACGAAAGAAACAAAATGATTTTTGTAAATTTCTTTCCTTATGAAAAAAGAACTTTTGTGACCCGACAAATGTTAGAATATGGTAATAAAATGGTAACGGATGGTAATGGGATAGATAGTGGGCCGATTCGAGCGCCCCCTACCGGCCGCTACGGGTTAATAGGCCTGCCCATCAACTATAAGTATATCTCAGCGTGATAAACTATTTGTTTATGAATAATTCTCTTAATGTTTATTGTGAAGTATAGTTTAACTGGTAGTTAAAGACGGGATGTGATATTGATTAAAATTTTAAATGAATTGTGGGTTTGTTTTTGGGGTTTATATAAATGTCGGATTTATGCTGATTTATTGAATAAAATCTGATGTATCAGATTGACGAGAATCGAATGGAACATGATCTATAACGATCAAGTATCGATTACTTTATACATATAGTACCAAATGGAATAGAGCATAAAGTTATGGAATAAGAATATAATCTAAAGGAAAATCTCAATAAATCTCGAAGAAAATCCAGCAGTCAATTTTTCAAGTATTGTTGAACCGATTTTTATTTCGAAATACTGCGAAGCCGATTTCGAGATACGAGCTAACCTAACCAGCAGTCAGTAAGATGGAATTTTGCACGCAACACAGGGTTAGACCGAAACATGCATGGTTGGTTGTAACGACCGGACACGGCGCTTGAGGGTTACGAAGGTTACTTTCCATACAGCGTTNCATAACACATTTCTTTTGTCTTTCATCAGCTTTTAATAATCACCCAATTTGTGAAACATAGTCTAAAAGAAATGTTATTAATAGTATCTTTGATCAACGGAGTTGTTCAAAGACACGCCGAGTTTATTTCGAAATCAAAGGAAAAAGGTTAAAAGACCGGTTGAAAATAAAATTATCGTGTTTACATGCCCTTTTGAAGTGAACCCCGTGATTTTGAAGTTTTTAGTATAGTTTTCTTTATTATTATTCGGTGTCAAAGTTCCCACATAAAATGACAACTTGATATTTCACAAAATGGCGGCTAAGCATTGTTGAATTGTCATAAAGATACGAATTTGCAATTGTAAAGATAGTTTGTTCAGTCTGTTTGTTTAAAATTTATTACAATTGTATGTTAATTTATTCGTTTACAAATTACCACGAAAGGATCAAATGCGAACACCTATAGCTTCATAAATGAGTAGACAATAAACTTTGCGAGCTGAGCATCGACCATTTTGAATTATATTTGAATTGATCAACGCCTTTCGTATACAAGCACTTGACTTGGTTTGTTCGTCTTTTTAGGGTTCCGTACACAGAGATTAAAACGGGACCCTATTACTAAGAGTTCACTGTCCGTGTGTCCGTCTGTCTGTCACCAGGTTTTATCTCAAGTATCGTAACAGCTAGACAGTTGAAATTTTCACAGATGATGTATCTATAATTATTAAAATAACCCTCCTTTTCGCTTCGCCCTAGTCGGGTAATTAAAAACAAATATTGAAAACTTTAAGAAGTAGGTAACTACGAACTACGTAGAGTGAGGCAAAAAAAATGATTTCATTTATTGTAAAAAAATACCAATGTTAATATACGTTCTAGGACAGATTTTGTTAATGTTTGTGTCATGCTCAAATGTACAACTAACATTATATGTATATTTATTTTAAATATCTATGTATAATTATGTCCCTTTAATTCTAGTAATAAAGTAAAATAATAGCTACAAATCTTTTAATACAAAGCAATAATGTATTATAATTTGAGTTCATCAAAAAACCGATTTAACTAAAACATTTTCTACTACAATGCGTTGTGAAACTTCATTTTCCAACTGGCTGGCTTTATAAAGATTCTTTTTAAAATCAATTAAACTTTATCAAATTAATAATTAAACTAGAAACAAATTGGTAATAAAAAGCGAATCCCTCGCTGGGTTTGTAAGAACATAAAATCGGGCGATTAATACCTCGACAGTTAATTTCGATATTACCATTACGAAATTCTCGAAACTCGAATTACAACTATGTAAAACATCGGATTCCAATAGAACATAAGAAATAAACATTTATGACTTTGATAAAGCTAAAACCAAACACGCGACCATTTATTTACGTATAGACTATAAAAATGATATTCTATAATAATGTCAACGGCCATTCGGTTATAATACTCCGATGACGTTATACAAAAATGTACCGATTACGAAAGAAACAAAATGATTTTTGTAAATTTCTTTCCTTATGAAAAAAGAACTTTTGTGACCCGACAAATGTTAGAATATGGTAATAAAATGGTAACGGATGGTAATGGGATAGATAGTGGGCCGATTCGAGCGCCCCCTACCGGCCGCTACGGGTTAATAGGCCTGCCCATCAACTATAAGTATATCTCAGCGTGATAAACTATTTGTTTATGAATAATTCTCTTAATGTTTATTGTGAAGTATAGTTTAACTGGTAGTTAAAGACGGGATGTGATATTGATTAAAATTTTAAATGAATTGTGGGTTTGTTTTTGGGGTTTATATAAATGTCGGATTTATGCTGATTTATTGAATAAAATCTGATGTATCAGATTGACGAGAATCGAATGGAACATGATCTATAACGATCAAGTATCGATTACTTTATACATATAGTACCAAATGGAATAGAGCATAAAGTTATGGAATAAGAATATAATCTAAAGGAAAATCTCAATAAATCTCGAAGAAAATCCAGCAGTCAATTTTTCAAGTATTGTTGAACCGATTTTTATTTCGAAATACTGCGAAGCCGATTTCGAGATACGAGCTAACCTAACCAGCAGTC
This sequence comes from Heliothis virescens, assembly GCA_002382865.2. Lineage (NCBI taxonomy): Eukaryota > Metazoa > Arthropoda > Insecta > Lepidoptera > Noctuidae > Heliothis > Heliothis virescens. The sequence continues at coordinate 4,502,839 of NWSH02000162.1, read as the reverse complement.
AGTAAGATGGAATTTTGCACGCAACACAGGGTTAGACCGAAACATGCATGGTTGGTTGTAACGACCGGACACGGCGCTTGAGGGTTACGAAGGTTACTTTCCATACAGCGTTTAACCAAAATTGAGGTAGGGCGTGTATTTGCTGCCTAGTTTCCTGGTATTTGTGTGAAAATAAAGAGATAAACGAATGTTTCTCTTTACTTGTAAAGCAAGGAAATAAATTAATGATGTTTGGTTTTTTTATGATATATTTTTTGTTAAAGTTCAATGTTTATAATATAATATTTCTGACGTTTCTATTATGCGAAAAAAAATATATAAGGTTACCTTAATAAGACATGACTTAGATTGGATTATTCAAAATGTTTTCAAAATGAATCACAACGTTTTTTGTTTTTACATTAGAGATCGTTTCAGGTTCTAGATAACTATCTGACAGATCATGTAAGTAATCAGATAGCTATTTAGACCTTTAAGGAACCTATGAAACAGGCCGTTATACTATTTATCTGTAACAGCGCGACGTAAAAAATCTGTTATATAATTAAAATAATTTATTTATGATAGGTCAATACTAAAACTATATTTTTTCTTTTTTTACAGGTAAGCTGGTTTCTAATAATGCTACTCAAGAAGCGATTAAAACGACTTAAAGGCGAATAAAACCGGTAATTATAATTTTTATTATGAGTGTATTTTCGAACATCGTTTTACTATTTGTAATTAATTTTGAATATTATCATGTGCTTAAGAATTGCGGAATGGGATTTTTCATACAAAGTAAGTATTAATAAAAAAATATTTAAAAATATGCATGACAATTTCATGTTTCTCTCTGCCATCGCAAAATAATAACTCGGTACAGAGAGGAAAAATAAACAAGAACAAAAAATAATTATTAACCAGGCCGGCATTTTAAAAATTAAATTAATGGAACATTTCATTCAATTATTGATCAAAGTTTCCTTATAACAGAAGCTTGAACAAATATACAAGAATTATAAGAGAAATCGAAAAAAAATACGTGAACTATATATAAAAGACTAAGTAATATGTACATTTATAAATAAATAATTTATAAACTACAGCCTATTAAGAAGAATTATTCTCCGCTTAAAATATATAAAGGCTTTAATAACCCACACTTTTAGGCTTTTAAATTCTAAGATATGCGAAATTTAATAAAATTCTAACAATATGCAAATTAATTATTCTATTCGCACCTTATTTCCTAGATCAGGTTACAAATTGATACACGCATTTAATTTTTATTGTTATTTTTTAAATATTTATTTCATTTGCAACCATTAGGAATTAAGATGTGTATTAGGTGCGAAAAAAACTATTTTAGTCAATATTTTTTTTTTTAATCACTGTGCAATATAAAAGCAGAAGGTTCAATATTTTTTACAACAATACTGGTAATAAATCGCTACTAACAAAGTTCTATATTTTCAATTTTACAAGTCACAGTCTAGCAACAATTCTTAATTAATCTACTGCCTTGGAACGACCATTCATATAACCTTCAATACTCTGTGGCTACTCCGATATTTGTTGGTTATCCTTCGGCGTTAGAATAGTACAGCCATCATAGCCTTGGCCACAGTCTACGCAAGCTCTCAAATAATCTACTGGCTTGGACTACTGAGTTTCATTATGTAATCTGTATACCCCTAGGGCACACTCAAAGGTTACTAAGCGAAGTTTGTTATTTTATTTCTATTCGCATTTTTATTAATGAATTTTTGTAAACACTATAGAAACAAACTTCACAAAGGTATTAATTAAAAACCTTCATTTTATTCCTGAACTTACCAATCCACTAGTGAAACATGCACAAATACAATTGTATTTAATATTGAATTAAGTGGTTTTTGAGATAACCGCGAACAGATAAAAAACAACTATTGCTGTGCCCGACAAAGTAAATAGTTGTTTTTATACTTTTTAACAATCATTATGGAATGCAATGAGTATTGAGATATCCCATATCCTTCAGGATTTAGTTCTAAGCAGTGATCTTTCAAATTGATCCTACTGAGATTTTCCTGTAGTCTGTCGATCAATCGCATGCTTGCCGTGCCAAGGGGTTCAATAGTTCACGCTCCACCGCGCCTGGTCTGAACTGGTATGCTGGTACGCAGCATTCTAGCGGTTTCTGCTTACTCCCGATTAGCTCGTCTTTGTACGCGACTAAACTATGCTCATGATATTGTTTAACTATTACAGGTCGGTACATTTTTGTTGTGTCTTTACTTGTTTTTGGAGACGTGATTATTTTGGCTTATGTGAATGTACAGAGACATAACATCAACTATATTTTTGCCCAAATTGTAACATTAGTGTATTCCAGATTGAGGGGTATGGATGTCAATGTAATTACAGAGTCATTACATATTTCAGCTTTGATGTTAATTGCCAACTCATGCAATGCCGATGTCCAAAATTTTCTCCAATTAATGTGACATTGGCCTTTCATCAAAACACAATAAAAAACTTATAATCACTTTACCCAATTTGTCTCAGACAACTTTACAAAGCGAAAGCCTCTTAGTATACAAGGTCCCTCTCAGGTTAATAACTCAAAAAAATCCCTTAATTTATTTTCTCTATGGAACCTCCAAAACATTGCTAAGATAAGCAGATGAGCGTTTTCTTTATGGTCCTATCAGCATAAAAATTAAGTTCGTGTATTACGAATGTTTGTTTTCAAGGCTTTCGCCAAAACAAGACGATAAATGTCATCGTTAATTTACTTTTGACTGTACTTTGAATTTTTCTCTTGACCTTTTTTTGGAGAATAGGCTTTTTGTGGTGTTGTGGGTTCTTCGGTTAAACGTATGATTTTTATGATTGCTGATTGGAAGAGAATCTTCGGAAATTAAACTCTTTCAAATGCATCTACAGTCCAAGACTTTAAGTCGCAACTATAGGGTTTAATACTTGGCATACATATGTGAACTTGCCACCAATTACTATGGTGACGAAATCAAGATTTAAAATGTAATCACGAAAATAATCACCAATATTAAAATGTGTTAATAAAGCCCCGTATTTTAGAAAATTCTGCGTAACACGATGGGTCATACAAAGACCAATGGTGCATGTACAGACGACAGCAGGTCAACGTATACGAATCTATCAAATTTTACCAATCGAACATTAACCTTCCACAATTGTAATCAGGTTGAAAATCTATCGAAGAAATTTGACAGATTGTGATAACTTGATGTGCTATTGTCTGTACATTTACAACCACAAGTATACCTCTTCCGTCCGCATGAAATAAAACATCTACTTATGCAATGCATGTCTTTCGGCCAGTTTCACATGTTCCGGATAAAGTTCTAGTTATCTGACAGATCATGCCATACAAAAGTTGTAAAAAGTAAAAACATTATAAATAAATATATATCGGGACACCTTTTCACACACGATCGGTTAGCCCCATGGTAAGCTATTAATTAGCTTGTGTTATGGGTGCTAACGCAAGTAATAAACTACATATAATTACATATATATTTTTATAAATAGATACATATTATAACACCCAGACCACAGCCAACAAACATGCTCATTACACAAATGTTGACCGTTCCGGGAATCGAACCCGGGACCATCAGTTCGGCAGTCTGGCATGGTAGCCATTGCGCCAACATTTCCGCAAACATTTCTATGAGATGTTAGATACCTTTATCCAGAAACTGGGAAACTGGCTTTTATTGTGCAAATTCAGATTGGTCTCCCAAAAACAAAGATCTTAAACTGAAGTAACATTATCAATCTTCAGTCGAGTGTAAGTTAATCCTGTAAGTGTTACATCCTTTACAGAAGGCCTTCAACGTTTTCCTGACAATGAAAAACGGGGTCACCTTGTCGATCACCTGGAATTTGCTGTAGTTTACGAAGAAAATTCTAAGTATCTGCTGGTTTTTTGGTACGGATATTGTTTTAGGATTAATTTGGCTTTAAGGAGTAGGTACTTATTTGAATTTAATTCTCAGCCCAATTTTTGTGTTAACTTTGATAACATTAAATTTCAGACTTTTTGGATTTGAAACTATCCATTATAAGATAGTAATATTATTTTTGTTCTTTTTTCTTTCTTCCTACCTACTTCTAATTCATATCTGGTAATCATAATCACAAAATGCAAGACCTTGGGATACTGAATCTTAAACACAAGGAATGAGCGTTAATCACCACGTTTGCTCAAAACTGTGATTTCAGAGTCGATTTCCTCAAGATGTTTTCCTTCATCTTTACAAAGTCATTGAAGTCCAAGATATACTTGGAATAATAAGTAAGGGTTTACCCGCTAAAAGTATGCCAATATCTAGAATTCTAGATCATTTATCTGTATACAGTTTTGATAATTGTTATTTGCGCTAGCAAATTGTCTCTCAAACTCAAAGCAAAATCGGCCTTTTTGATTCAGATGTTAGTGTCTTTTTTGTATAAAAAAGCCTTTGTTTTCTCGATTATTTTCATCGTAAACATGACGACACCTTGAATAAAGCCAATTATAAATTCTCGCTTAACTGTCCCAATTAACGAAGGCTTAATGACGATATCGTCAGTGACGAAACCAATTGCATTAGGTACAGACTGCAGCAGGTCGACTTACCCGAATCTGTCATATTTTACCAATCGAACATTAACCTTCCACTATTGTGATAAGGTTGAAAATCTATTGAAGACATTTGACAGATTGTAGTGGACTGATGTGCTGGCATCTGTATTCCCGAATTCCATGCAAGAGCGATCGAGAGTAAAATCGTTTGAAACTTGAAAATTTAAAAAACAGCGAAGCATCAGTATCTTTTTATTTTAGTTATGAAAAGCTATCATTTCAATTATGTCTGGTATGCTTTTGTTTTATTCTTTAGTTGCTAGTTTTTTTCGTTTTTCGAATTCTGGCGTGAATTTTGTTGCGAATCATTTATCTTCTTTTGTTTTTTATTATAAAACGATTAAGAAATTTTGTAATTTTATTTAGTTCTAGACATCTATCTGCTAGCTAAAGCAATTTTTTTTGACATAGCTATCTAGAGCTTCATCTTGTCTTCTTATTTATTTTATTATTGTTTCAGCTAATGCAATATTATATAAAAACTAGCTAGACCGGTGAACTTTCTTCCACCTTAAAGACTATATCACAAGATCACATTTTTTACTTTTTAAATTAGAACCGCTCGACCGATTTTATGCAAACTTCAAATAAACCATGTACTAAATAGTCCGAACAAAGTCTCAACAGTTTGGTTTGGATAGGTGAGCCCGTTCTTGAGTTATAAAATTACAACGAAAAGTGTCATTGATTTATATATAGATAAATGCAATACGACATATTCACAACTTGGACAAACAAGCTTAACAAATAAAAATAGCTACTACAAATTCAAAACTACTCTACACAATTGTTCTACATTTCTACAATATATTATCCTCCAATAATTTCTCGCTACAAAAACACGCCGATGTCGTCACAAACTCGTGCGCAGTCGCAACTGCACGGCACTGCACAAGTAGGTCTGATGTGTTGTGACACTAACGCGCGTGCACACATAGACACGTCATATGACGTCATCGCGTGAACACCGTGATTAGCGAACTGGATTATTACACTTGGTTGCAGAGAAAATTGGTCAGTTGCTGAAGTTGTTTTTCGTCAGTTTGTTGATTGTTTTACTATCCCTTTTAAACAAAGAGCAGATTAAAATCAAATTAACCAATGTAGTTAAAGGATGTTTACAGAAATATTTCCATAGTCTCCAAATAAGCATCGTAATCAGTTAGTGATCGAATAATGTTAACAAAAAAATTAAATCCTCTTTAATGTCATCATGTTAATGTTAAAATACTAAGGGCCAGTTACAAAGGTGTTAGGTTAAGTTCTAGATAGCAATCAATTACGTAATAAAACTTATTTTCTTTCTTTACATCTGCCAGATAATGCCATGAAAACGTAGTCAACATTAAAAACATTTCTATATAGAGATAGTTAATTGCAACTTTAACTGGAACCTCTAAACGGAGCCCTCAATGTGCTATTTCTAAAAATACCTAACAATCTTTGTTGTTTAATTTCGCAAATAACAACGAATAATATCGAGAGAGAACTGTCTCGAGTTTAATGCTCTCGAGTGTATCTTAGCGAATGGTAGGTAACAGAAGTTGTCAGTAGCGGTCTTTCAACTGAACTATCCCTGTCGTATCAATGTACGTATAAATAGTAGTTCTTTAGGTCTGGAGTTATAAATATGTATGTATTTTGTTAGAAATATTTACGGTTAATAGGTTCCAGATAAAATTCTAGAGCTATATCAGAGATAATCTATACTTATAAAAATCAAAGTCCTGACTCATTCACTGACTCATCAACGCAGGACTTCCCGATATTACCACGGGAACGGGATTTGAAGTTTTACGCGGGTTAAGCCACTGGCAGAAGCTAGTGCCATAAATAAGTGTCAGATAGCTATCTAGAACTCTATCAGGAACCTGTTAAATTGGCCGTTAACAATGTTATTTATTGTGTATTCATTAGAAGCCCATTGCTGGGCCCAGCCTCTTCTCATACAGAGAAGGAATGAGCGTTAATCACCATGTACTCTTAAAGTGGTTTGGTGATTTCAGACTTTTAAGTCCAGGTTTACTCAGTCATTGGTGTCAAAAATAAACTTAAAATTTAAGTATATGTATATAAATTAAGTTACATTAGTAAGTGCCTGACCTGGAATCAAACCCCAACCAACACACGTACAGGTGACGGCTTGACGTTTGATTGAATGGAGAGTAAATTAAATATTTTTTTAACACAACATTGCAAAAAATACGTCAATTATTTAAACGCACACATACTACTAAGCCTTTAACCCTACAACGACCAAGTGTAGACATAGAGCCCACCCGTCCGTCTGTCGCCGCAGACGGCAGGAAGACTGTCAAGTGCGATCCCGTAACCCTATCCTGAAGCCATAGGGGACAGGTGCTAGCCCAACTCACGCTTGACAGGTCTGTTACCCCTTTTGCGACATGACAAGTACATGTCATTTTGCATATGGTAGGATAGGGTTAAGTTTGTGTGTGAATTGTTTACGTGGTTTATTAATGGTTCTTTGTATTTTTTTATTAAATTATGTTGATAAAAACCACTGGTAAAATCCAACCATTTTGGCAAAGCTTAGTTTGCCAAAATAGTTGGATTTTACCAGTACAATGTATACTTAAAAGATTGTGATAAAGATTTTATATACATCTAAAACAGTCTAACATTGCAGTTTTATGTCTGTTCCTTCCTTTAGGTATATTTTTGCTGCATAAATATAGTCGCTTTAAACAACCATCAGGTTCAAGTAATAATAAAAGAACACAACGAACCATTACAGTCAACATTAAAAACACAAAAAAATGAAACGCATCAAAATCCAGTTTAACGAAAAAAAATCTTCAATACACTTTAATCCCAAAATCGAATTGTGTCTACAACAAAAACTTGGTTATTTCACGGTTACGTGGCCTAAATCAACACGTTCTTCATAACCGTTGGGTTACAAAGAGTATCCTTGTAAGTCTCAGCTTATGGTGTTTCATGGGTAAAATTCCTTTTGATAAGAAACTTTCTTAAGGATTTCGCGTCACATGTATGTATGTATGTTATGTCTTTTATACCGCCTTGATATCATGGTAATCTAATAGTTAGGGGCTTACACTGCAGATTAAACTGTTGGCCAAAAGTTGGCTGTTATTTTATTTTGAAGGGAATCAAATATTTTACCATAAGATGTAATATAAGACAATAGAGGTATTCCTTGAAACGCTACTGTTTTGAAACGCACTAAATGAAGCGCTCCTTTATTATTCCTCGGAGCTCTCCTTTTAGCAATGCTCCCGATAACAATTTAATACAATTCTTACTAAAAGGAGCGCTCCGAGGAATAATAAAAGAGCGCTTCATTTAGTGCGTTTCAAAACAGTGGCGCTTCGAGGAATACCTCGGACAATACTAGTGTTTGTGCAGCACAGGTACAGACGACAGCAGGTCAATGTATGCGAATCTGTCAAATTTTACATATTTTTTTTTTTCGAATCGAACATTAACCTACCTCCNATTGTGATAAGGTTGAAAATCTATTGAAGACATTTGACAGATTGTAGTGGACTGATGTGCTGGCATCTGTATTCCCGAATTCCATGCAAGAGCGATCGAGAGTAAAATCGTTTGAAACTTGAAAATTTAAAAAACAGCGAAGCATCAGTATCTTTTTATTTTAGTTATGAAAAGCTATCATTTCAATTATGTCTGGTATGCTTTTGTTTTATTCTTTAGTTGCTAGTTTTTTTCGTTTTTCGAATTCTGGCGTGAATTTTGTTGCGAATCATTTATCTTCTTTTGTTTTTTATTATAAAACGATTAAGAAATTTTGTAATTTTATTTAGTTCTAGACATCTATCTGCTAGCTAAAGCAATTTTTTTTGACATAGCTATCTAGAGCTTCATCTTGTCTTCTTATTTATTTTATTATTGTTTCAGCTAATGCAATATTATATAAAAACTAGCTAGACCGGTGAACTTTCTTCCACCTTAAAGACTATATCACAAGATCACATTTTTTACTTTTTAAATTAGAACCGCTCGACCGATTTTATGCAAACTTCAAATAAACCATGTACTAAATAGTCCGAACAAAGTCTCAACAGTTTGGTTTGGATAGGTGAGCCCGTTCTTGAGTTATAAAATTACAACGAAAAGTGTCATTGATTTATATATAGATAAATGCAATACGACATATTCACAACTTGGACAAACAAGCTTAACAAATAAAAATAGCTACTACAAATTCAAAACTACTCTACACAATTGTTCTACATTTCTACAATATATTATCCTCCAATAATTTCTCGCTACAAAAACACGCCGATGTCGTCACAAACTCGTGCGCAGTCGCAACTGCACGGCACTGCACAAGTAGGTCTGATGTGTTGTGACACTAACGCGCGTGCACACATAGACACGTCATATGACGTCATCGCGTGAACACCGTGATTAGCGAACTGGATTATTACACTTGGTTGCAGAGAAAATTGGTCAGTTGCTGAAGTTGTTTTTCGTCAGTTTGTTGATTGTTTTACTATCCCTTTTAAACAAAGAGCAGATTAAAATCAAATTAACCAATGTAGTTAAAGGATGTTTACAGAAATATTTCCATAGTCTCCAAATAAGCATCGTAATCAGTTAGTGATCGAATAATGTTAACAAAAAAATTAAATCCTCTTTAATGTCATCATGTTAATGTTAAAATACTAAGGGCCAGTTACAAAGGTGTTAGGTTAAGTTCTAGATAGCAATCAATTACGTAATAAAACTTATTTTCTTTCTTTACATCTGCCAGATAATGCCATGAAAACGTAGTCAACATTAAAAACATTTCTATATAGAGATAGTTAATTGCAACTTTAACTGGAACCTCTAAACGGAGCCCTCAATGTGCTATTTCTAAAAATACCTAACAATCTTTGTTGTTTAATTTCGCAAATAACAACGAATAATATCGAGAGAGAACTGTCTCGAGTTTAATGCTCTCGAGTGTATCTTAGCGAATGGTAGGTAACAGAAGTTGTCAGTAGCGGTCTTTCAACTGAACTATCCCTGTCGTATCAATGTACGTATAAATAGTAGTTCTTTAGGTCTGGAGTTATAAATATGTATGTATTTTGTTAGAAATATTTACGGTTAATAGGTTCCAGATAAAATTCTAGAGCTATATCAGAGATAATCTATACTTATAAAAATCAAAGTCCTGACTCATTCACTGACTCATCAACGCAGGACTTCCCGATATTACCACGGGAACGGGATTTGAAGTTTTACGCGGGTTAAGCCACTGGCAGAAGCTAGTGCCATAAATAAGTGTCAGATAGCTATCTAGAACTCTATCAGGAACCTGTTAAATTGGCCGTTAACAATGTTATTTATTGTGTATTCATTAGAAGCCCATTGCTGGGCCCAGCCTCTTCTCATACAGAGAAGGAATGAGCGTTAATCACCATGTACTCTTAAAGTGGTTTGGTGATTTCAGACTTTTAAGTCCAGGTTTACTCAGTCATTGGTGTCAAAAATAAACTTAAAATTTAAGTATATGTATATAAATTAAGTTACATTAGTAAGTGCCTGACCTGGAATCAAACCCCAACCAACACACGTACAGGTGACGGCTTGACGTTTGATTGAATGGAGAGTAAATTAAATATTTTTTTAACACAACATTGCAAAAAATACGTCAATTATTTAAACGCACACATACTACTAAGCCTTTAACCCTACAACGACCAAGTGTAGACATAGAGCCCACCCGTCCGTCTGTCGCCGCAGACGGCAGGAAGACTGTCAAGTGCGATCCCGTAACCCTATCCTGAAGCCATAGGGGACAGGTGCTAGCCCAACTCACGCTTGACAGGTCTGTTACCCCTTTTGCGACATGACAAGTACATGTCATTTTGCATATGGTAGGATAGGGTTAAGTTTGTGTGTGAATTGTTTACGTGGTTTATTAATGGTTCTTTGTATTTTTTTATTAAATTATGTTGATAAAAACCACTGGTAAAATCCAACCATTTTGGCAAAGCTTAGTTTGCCAAAATAGTTGGATTTTACCAGTACAATGTATACTTAAAAGATTGTGATAAAGATTTTATATACATCTAAAACAGTCTAACATTGCAGTTTTATGTCTGTTCCTTCCTTTAGGTATATTTTTGCTGCATAAATATAGTCGCTTTAAACAACCATCAGGTTCAAGTAATAATAAAAGAACACAACGAACCATTACAGTCAACATTAAAAACACAAAAAAATGAAACGCATCAAAATCCAGTTTAACGAAAAAAAATCTTCAATACACTTTAATCCCAAAATCGAATTGTGTCTACAACAAAAACTTGGTTATTTCACGGTTACGTGGCCTAAATCAACACGTTCTTCATAACCGTTGGGTTACAAAGAGTATCCTTGTAAGTCTCAGCTTATGGTGTTTCATGGGTAAAATTCCTTTTGATAAGAAACTTTCTTAAGGATTTCGCGTCACATGTATGTATGTATGTTATGTCTTTTATACCGCCTTGATATCATGGTAATCTAATAGTTAGGGGCTTACACTGCAGATTAAACTGTTGGCCAAAAGTTGGCTGTTATTTTATTTTGAAGGGAATCAAATATTTTACCATAAGATGTAATATAAGACAATAGAGGTATTCCTTGAAACGCTACTGTTTTGAAACGCACTAAATGAAGCGCTCCTTTATTATTCCTCGGAGCTCTCCTTTTAGCAATGCTCCCGATAACAATTTAATACAATTCTTACTAAAAGGAGCGCTCCGAGGAATAATAAAAGAGCGCTTCATTTAGTGCGTTTCAAAACAGTGGCGCTTCGAGGAATACCTCGGACAATACTAGTGTTTGTGCAGCACAGGTACAGACGACAGCAGGTCAATGTATGCGAATCTGTCAAATTTTACATATTTTTTTTTTTCGAATCGAACATTAACCTACCTCCATTGTAGTTGACAGATTGTGGTAACTTGATGTGCTGTTGTCTGTACATTAATTTCTAGTGCGCATGTTTAAATATTATTCTGCATAATTTTGTATTTCACACATTAATTTATAAGACAACCAAAGCCCCCAGCTTTTAATTTAGAAATATTCAAAAACCTTCGCTACAAACATTCTCATTTCTGAAAACACCGACTTACAACGATATATGCAAAATAATCCCTTACTTCGAATTATGTACAAGTTTTCAGACAGCTATATCTAAATACTAGGTTCGCCAACCTGAGGTTAGTTAGCACCAAAATAACTAAATTAAACGCGACAAGACTAAGGCTTAACCCTCTAAATGCTAAGCTGGTTACAACAACCCCTCGAGACCAAACTGACGCCGTCAACCAGAATTACGTTATTACGGTCAAAGTCTAGTTTGCTTTAATTAATTTGAACCGAACCTAGCATCGAGTACAACACCTATACAGAATATAATTCTAGAATGAAGCTTCGGGTACTAGGTTTTGAATCGCCTTTGTATTGTTGGTATAATTCTAAGAGAATCTAACCGACTGGAGAAACCATTGACGCCTTCAGACAAAGGAACGAGGACTCCTCATACTTGTATCTACATATGTGTAATTGCGTGTGTGTGCGTAGCGATGCGAGCTCGTGTCTCAGTTAAAGCCGCGCTAATCGATCAATCATAAGGTTAAGCAACGCTTGGCGTGATGGGTCCCTGGATGAGTGACCTAGCCATGACGAGTTCTTCCGTGTTTCGGAAGGCACGATAAATTGGTGGCTCCCGGCTGTCATTGGAACATTTTTGCAGTCGTTACGGGTAGTCAGAAGCCAGTAAGTCTTACAACCAGTCTTTTCAAGGGGTACCCAGTTGCCTAGGTTTAGGAGGTCAGATTGACAGTCGCTCCATGTAAAACACTGGTACTCAGCTGCATCCGGTTAGACTGGAAGCCGACTCCACCAATGTTGGGAAAAGGCTAGGCAGGTGATGCGTATTTGTTGCGTTGCCTCGTTTCCCGCGTGATTTGGCAGACAATATATCCCATAGAGATTTGTGCTCTTGGCATGTCCAGTCAGTAAACGATCTAAGTTATAATTATACTCGTAATTAGGTTATTAAATTTGAGCTTTGCCTAGAAATTTCCGCTATAGCGTTTAGTTAGTAAGGTCTGGCGTAATTATGTTTTAATTAATGGATGGAGGCTCATTTTAATTATGTGATAACTGCCTACGGGCCGAGACATTGATCTATGTTAACAGAACATAGTTTGGTACATGATCCTTCTGTGGATAATTGAAGAATTGAGGATATTCGACATGGGCATTAGCAGAAGCGATGTATGAGACTTCTGGCTGGTTTTTGAGCACCCTTGCATATATATAGACACCGGCGCCCGGCAAATACATTTTATATCAAATTTGCCTCAAGAATGCATTGATAAACCTCAGAGATTTGCCATTTTGCGTGCATGTTACTAGTTTTTGTACTCGATTTTACCCGCGTCCTGAAAGGAACCATTTTCGCACATGGATCAAAAGTGGCTTATATGTTATTCTGGTATTATGTAAGCTGTATATTACTGCCGAGTTTCATGGTAATCCATCCACCATTCATCTATACATTGGGGAGCTGGTACCTTCAGATCCACAAATTCAGAGTAAGTTGCTGGTTAGGTAATTTATAATGTAAATAAAATTTTTGCTCCCCCACTCTCAAAGGGCTTATTAAGTTGTGGCAGAGACAAATATTTTTAAACCCCGAAAGCTTTGCCAAGTTTTGGGCAAAAAATCGGAAATCCAGTTTTGGAAACAAACTTTTTTTTGTACGTTTTTTGCAAGTCCGTTGTCGGCGTCATAAATTCGTGTCTGACATCAAAAATGTGTTTAGGACGTGTACAATGTCATGTTTTGGAAATTGCTATCATATTGTGTGGTATTAAGGTCTCATTTCGTTTCCTGATGGTGTTGTCTTGTGTATTTACTATTGATTAGTTTGTTGTTACGAGAAAAGGTATTCGATATCTAATTCCAGTCCGAGTTTGATTCCCCGGTCGGACTTTCGGGTTTTATAAACTTTCACAAAGCAGCCCGGAGTCTGGAAGTTGGTGACTGATACACCCGTGTATCGGAGAGCACGTTATTTCTCTCCGGTCATGTCGGTTCGCCGACACATCGGGTTATGAGGGTGAAGGAATAGGGAGTGCACCTGTGTCTGTGCAAATACTTGTGCACTATAATATGTCCTGCGCAGCTAGTTGATCTCCTTATATGACAACAGCCGCTGTGGCGGTAACTCGACTAGGACGCCATGATACCCCTAAATGTGCTACAGAATCTCACCAAACTCCTTAAGCTTGCTCTATATACATTTTCCATCTAAATGTAATATCAAAACAAGCACTGAATTAGAAACTCCGACTGTCCGCTCAAGTAAACTTTGCCATGATATATCAGTTTAATATATTTTCATGTAACTGCAAGGGAATGAAGCAACGACTAGTTACAGGCAAACAATAAAATAATAAGGATGACAGCAAACTTGTACACGACATCTGCACGTTACGTAAAGGGCCATGTCTTTGTGATAAGCGGAAGCGATTTTGAGATACAGCGAATGTTGTAGCTCTTGCCAAAATTTTTGTCGTTATGAAAAATTGTGCAAGTCGCTGCGTAGATACTAATTTTAGGTATCAGCAGGTCCCCAGAGAGGTATACTAGGGCCAGAGGTTGCCGGGGCTGCTGGATTGTTAAAATAAGTAACCGCGACGCAGGTACACAAAGGGCTCAAGAAGGAACACGGTGGGTTTTAGTCAGTAAAAGTCTGATACTCCCTCACGCTGCACCTATAGCGGGAGGTGTCATCTGATGATTTCCCATCAAAAAATAATAAGTAGGTGTAAGCGGGTGACTGATTCATAAGAGTGTATTTCGGCACGGATTTTTACGCCTTTGAGATATGTTATACTAGTGTTAACTTAAAACAAAAGGCACCTAGGGACACGGTTGGAATTGCGGGGACCAACTAGTCTTAAATAATTTATGCTTTATATTCTAATCTCTGGAACCGCGTCGTGCGTGGCCATAGTGGAAAGTAATAATTTTAATGACAACATTATTATCTGAATTTAATGTTGCCATACCCATAAACTTGTGGTTTCCGATTATGAATATGGCCACCCCGTTGTTTCCTGGTGTCGTAAAGTTTGGTTGTTTTCTTGTATGTCTATTTATATATAGCTAACAAGTCACGTCCCACAGTTGATGTGTCAAAGCGATTGATTATAATCAATACTGTTATATTATTTTATAATGGACTGGTGTAGATAGGTAACTGTTTTAATTCTCACGAAGTAGGTGGCCTATTGTTACTTTGATGATACTTATTATACTTAATATTTTTCATCATGTGAATATACCCACACTGGTATTGGTGTTTGCATCAAAAATTACTGAGTTGAGTTAGTTAGGACTCTGTATGTATACCTGTGGTAATCTCCACTCACTTCTTTCTTTCTTCTTGCACTATAACTTGCAAGAATAAGCTGTCTGTCTCACCAAACTTAATGACGGCTATTAATTAACTCCCAAGCACAAGTGCGCACACGCACGTGACCCCACTTTGGGATCTCCTTCGTCTGCTTATATTTCGATCACGAACTGTAGCTATAATATGTATAATACACTCCTTCAAAGTCTTCTAATAACTCTTGTCGCTAACACTACCACCACAGCCCTACCCCGACATATTCATTTTCTTTGAAACGCGCACCAACTTTCTAGAGTTTAATAAAAGTGTTGCCAGTAAATACACACGTCCAGGAAGCTCCATAGTTTTACTGTTGACGTGAAAAATTCTGGCACTAATTAGACTTAGTGGGACGCGACCCGTTTTGTCAAAATTGGGTCAGTACCGTACACGCGTGGTAGAAGTGGTGTGCACCATTTGAGGGTTGTGGCAGAGATATGAAATTATGAGAGGGTTGTTACGCTAGTTTTGTCAGCGTTTTAATGAAAATGTAGATTTAGCGCGAATTTCACAGATTCCAGTTATAGTCCTAGATAGATGTCGGACAGATAGAACCATAGAAATGGTTTTCATTTTGACTACTTTTAAAAACGTACTCCACCTTCGAACACGAAGGACATAACATGCTGATATTCATCAATTAGAAAAATGTGTACAAAATATTCATATTCTACATACAGTAGACCTATCACTATACAAAGATATGTTGTAAAACAGTCCTCCGCCATTTGTCTGTCTGCAATAATCTATCTCAAAAATTACTGCAGTCATAAGTTTTCTCCAGAAGCTAATGATTCATGAAGACGGTTTATAATACAAAGCTGGTATGGGTAACTGGTCACAAAAAGAATTCCAAAACATAATTATACCTACTTATTTATATTTTATTAATTTTAATTTAATAATTTAAGTTTGTAGTGTTTATTAATGTAGGGATATAGCGAAAAAAATATACCTACTTGATAGTACCTTACTTTTAATACAAGAAAATCTTAATGAACTCTTTAGAGATAAGAGGAACGGATCGCAGTTTTAATTTTTGCTCACAATACGGTGTTATCACTTAGATCAGACGCAAGGCTAGGCAAGTGCATTATGCTTAGAACAGCTAAGTAGACGCGTAGGGCTGTCTGGATTTTTCTCTAGAATTTTAATTAGAAAATAAACTGATAAGACTGCGAAATGTGGTAAGTGTTGATTGATTGGATTGATATAATACTCTTTAGTATACAAACGCCAGCACATCAACCAACCTCAATCTTTCTTTCAGGTTAAAAATGTTCGATTGGTAAAATTTTACACAGTCGGGTAGGTTGACCTGCTGTCGTATCTTATTGTTATTGCATTATAATGTCTGCCTGGTGGTCAAGATGGACTTCTCTTCTTACTCAAATTCTGACAAATATTTAAATATAACAAGAGACATGATATTAAAAAAACTGTAAGCTTAAAAGATACGGAACACTAAAAAATACATGGTAAGTTCTGGTCGATAGTAAAGCAACCTAATTTTATTTTAGAATAAAAACTAAATATACCTCTGGCAACCCTACAAACAGAAGACTATGCCATTTGCATAATGTTTATTAAAAAAACATAAAAGCTTCTCATTAGATCGTCGAAGTATAATCGCGAAGAAAAGACTTGGACACAAATAAAAATATATTTTATGTTTCCTCATTAAAATATCAAATAACCAAATCAATTTGTATAAATATTTTTTCTATTATTAAAGCGTAATATAAATTCTGCTAATGCTAACATTTGCTGTCAAAGATATATATTATTCAAATAAAAAAAATATTTTTTAGTATTGACGAAGCAAATGTGGTAATATTATCCATTAGACGATGTGGCGAATTTTATGTTAAGAAGCAACGCTTAATATGTTTTTTTGGCTGCTTAGGACTACTTGTATTTACTTAAAAAAAATTAAAGGTTAAGGGCCAGTTTCAGAGATTCCAGATAAAGTTTTAGATAGCTATCTGACAGATAATGCCAAAGTCTTTTTTTTATTTCGACTACTTTTCTATGGCTTCATTTATTAGATAGAGATTCTCATTTTTTAATATAAACTACGACTACTTTTGTTTTATTATCACGCAAGAACAGTAATAAAAATAACTTCCTTAACATTCTAAAAACGCAGTCTGCGCAAATGATATGAAAAATGTGTTTAGCAGCAAACGAGCTTTGAGCTTATCTGGTCTTGCAGCTCATATAGAATAATAAAAAATGAGCTCTCCTCTGGCACCCTCACTATAATGTATTTATTGCTTGCTTTGAGTATAATCTGTTGTGGCATTTTATCTTAAGAATAGTATATTTTGTATAGTTTGTAATGAACTATTAATTTAATAACACACTATAGCTTGAAACTAATGGTGTCAGAGTCAGAAGGTGATGAATCATGCAATAAACTTATCCATATTTTGAACGACATCGATATTAGAAAAAAAAATATCCTCCCAAACAAAATTTCTCACCAGTCACTCAAATCCTAATTTATTATAATTAGTTTAATTTTATCGCCTAGTATCAAGTTACGCGTTAGCAAAAAAATAATTAAATAAATTATCGCCGCGCCATTCTTGGCGATGACATAATTATGTTTCTGTTCGCACATTTTGTCAAATAATAGTCTCAAGTCAACAGTTAATAAATGACACATTTTAAAACAATAGGTTCTAACAAGGAGGACAGTATTGCGTGCCTTTGATTAAAAAAAAAAGAAAAAAAAGCATAAATCAACGAACGCATCCATAAAAGTCGTTCGATTTTCAAAACAGGGCAATAAATCTGCATGGCTTTGTCAGTGACGACAGGACAGACGCACATTTTAAAAGGTAATAATTATTAGACAAAGGAATCCCTTTTGTTGAAAACTGTACCTTCTAAGAAAATAATGTTTAGTGTACTACAATAGTGTTTTGTTCTTGTGGTCTTACTGTTTTGGTAATAACACTGCATGTCACTATGAATGAGTGGAACGTTCAATTGAGAATCAACCTTTAAGTAATCAGCATAAAGTTGAATTTACTTTGGCAAGTTTTACACTACTGGAATAGTAGTTTTTTTGAAACCAAGCTCTAAGAGCGCACTTTCACGTAAACGTTTTATATTTTGTCGTTTTGCTTCTCAGTGACTTCGAAATTCAGTAAAAATATTTCTCCAACCACTTTTCTTTATAGACTTCTATTTAAAGTTACACTTTTCTTTGTATAACTAGCCTCTGAGAATTTTTCCTAGCAATTTTCTGAAAGCCATTTGCTCTTTCCATTTCTGTCACTAGATTGTTAATCAGAAAATAAAGGCATTTTTTGCTAAAATCTAAATGTACGCTGTCTTTTTTTTGGGTTCTATTTAAAGGATTAAGAACGAGTAGAGAGTATAAAAATATAATATAATCTCATGCTCTTTTTTATTCAATATTTGTGCTATATTTTGTAGCTTTTGGTACATACAGACACCAGTATATCAACTACAATCTGTCAAACTTCAATTGATTTGCAACCTTATCACATTATTATAAGGTAAATTATATTTGTTTGTTTAAATTTTAAAGGTTAATATTACCTTTGAAATACTATAGAAAATACCTATATACGGAACCTTTAAGGTCCGACACCAACCCACACTTGACCAATTTCAACTCGAGTCCTAAGTGGAGATATACAATTCAACATTTTATACTTAAAATCGTGAATATTCTCTCTGAATTTTGTACAATCGTGATGAAAAGTGATTCGGCTTGAGGATCCTTTGTGCCTATGCAAATACGTTTATTACAGGGCCTTTCCGTCCGAATTTAGAATCTTATTAATTGGGACTTACTCATCTATTGTTGTTCTGTGTTCAACTGTACCTACTTTTGTTGGGACCTTTTCGATGTTCGAGTGTGTTTCAATTATAGACATCAATACTTTTTAGGGGTGTATTTTTTATTTGTGTTTATTACTATTTTGAGCTCGTGGTTAAGTGAAAGCCACGCTGATCGATCGATCATAAGGTTAAGCAACGATTGGCGCGATCGGTCCGTGAATAAGTGACCATCTTGTCATGACGAGTTCTTCTGTGTTTTGGAAGGCACGTGAAATTGGTGGCAGTCTTTACGGGTAGTCAGAAGCCAGTAAGTCTGACAACCAGTCTTACCAACGGGTATCGGGTTGCCGGTATAACTGGTTGTGGTATGGCGTGTATTTTCTACAGTATCTTGGCAATTACAGAGACCAATACACGTACCATCAAAACTAAAATCCGTCTATTTCATACTACTCGAATACAAATGTGAATCATCCAATCAGCGTCTGTGACATTCCTTAATCCGGTTACAAGCGGAATATTTGACGTCTGATCAGCCTATGTGGCGGTCGTTATTATGCACCCCAGTGTATTATGCTGATTTAGATAGGGGATCGTTTGTCAGGTAGTTACACTGTTTTATGATGGTAGATTCAATTTTGCTGCACGGCAGTGTAAAGGGGGTGAGGTTGGTCGAATTTCAAAAGGAGTTTTGTTGATGATTGTACTCTTTTAATGATATGTTTTGTTTGTTAAAACTCGCCCCTTAAATTGGTACAGACAAATACAAACTAAATCATCAGCCGTTTTATCGTCCCACTGCTGGGCAGGCCTCCTATCACACAGAGAAACATTGAGCGTTAATCACCACGCTTGCACAATGCAGGTTGGTGATTTCAGACTTAATAGTCCAGGTTTCCTCGAGATAAGTAAGATATACTAAGAATGTACATACAAACTTAGAAAAGTTGCATTGGTACTTGCCTGATCTGTAATCGAACCCACACACTCGTACTCGAGAAGGTGGTGTTTTACCCACGACAAACTAAATAGTACGTGTTATTTAAAAAAAACTAGCATTAATAAAGTAAATACCCAGCCANACAGGGCAATAAATCTGCATGGCTTTGTCAGTGACGACAGGACAGACGCACATTTTAAAAGGTAATAATTATTAGACAAAGGAATCCCTTTTGTTGAAAACTGTACCTTCTAAGAAAATAATGTTTAGTGTACTACAATAGTGTTTTGTTCTTGTGGTCTTACTGTTTTGGTAATAACACTGCATGTCACTATGAATGAGTGGAACGTTCAATTGAGAATCAACCTTTAAGTAATCAGCATAAAGTTGAATTTACTTTGGCAAGTTTTACACTACTGGAATAGTAGTTTTTTTGAAACCAAGCTCTAAGAGCGCACTTTCACGTAAACGTTTTATATTTTGTCGTTTTGCTTCTCAGTGACTTCGAAATTCAGTAAAAATATTTCTCCAACCACTTTTCTTTATAGACTTCTATTTAAAGTTACACTTTTCTTTGTATAACTAGCCTCTGAGAATTTTTCCTAGCAATTTTCTGAAAGCCATTTGCTCTTTCCATTTCTGTCACTAGATTGTTAATCAGAAAATAAAGGCATTTTTTGCTAAAATCTAAATGTACGCTGTCTTTTTTTTGGGTTCTATTTAAAGGATTAAGAACGAGTAGAGAGTATAAAAATATAATATAATCTCATGCTCTTTTTTATTCAATATTTGTGCTATATTTTGTAGCTTTTGGTACATACAGACACCAGTATATCAACTACAATCTGTCAAACTTCAATTGATTTGCAACCTTATCACATTATTATAAGGTAAATTATATTTGTTTGTTTAAATTTTAAAGGTTAATATTACCTTTGAAATACTATAGAAAATACCTATATACGGAACCTTTAAGGTCCGACACCAACCCACACTTGACCAATTTCAACTCGAGTCCTAAGTGGAGATATACAATTCAACATTTTATACTTAAAATCGTGAATATTCTCTCTGAATTTTGTACAATCGTGATGAAAAGTGATTCGGCTTGAGGATCCTTTGTGCCTATGCAAATACGTTTATTACAGGGCCTTTCCGTCCGAATTTAGAATCTTATTAATTGGGACTTACTCATCTATTGTTGTTCTGTGTTCAACTGTACCTACTTTTGTTGGGACCTTTTCGATGTTCGAGTGTGTTTCAATTATAGACATCAATACTTTTTAGGGGTGTATTTTTTATTTGTGTTTATTACTATTTTGAGCTCGTGGTTAAGTGAAAGCCACGCTGATCGATCGATCATAAGGTTAAGCAACGATTGGCGCGATCGGTCCGTGAATAAGTGACCATCTTGTCATGACGAGTTCTTCTGTGTTTTGGAAGGCACGTGAAATTGGTGGCAGTCTTTACGGGTAGTCAGAAGCCAGTAAGTCTGACAACCAGTCTTACCAACGGGTATCGGGTTGCCGGTATAACTGGTTGTGGTATGGCGTGTATTTTCTACAGTATCTTGGCAATTACAGAGACCAATACACGTACCATCAAAACTAAAATCCGTCTATTTCATACTACTCGAATACAAATGTGAATCATCCAATCAGCGTCTGTGACATTCCTTAATCCGGTTACAAGCGGAATATTTGACGTCTGATCAGCCTATGTGGCGGTCGTTATTATGCACCCCAGTGTATTATGCTGATTTAGATAGGGGATCGTTTGTCAGGTAGTTACACTGTTTTATGATGGTAGATTCAATTTTGCTGCACGGCAGTGTAAAGGGGGTGAGGTTGGTCGAATTTCAAAAGGAGTTTTGTTGATGATTGTACTCTTTTAATGATATGTTTTGTTTGTTAAAACTCGCCCCTTAAATTGGTACAGACAAATACAAACTAAATCATCAGCCGTTTTATCGTCCCACTGCTGGGCAGGCCTCCTATCACACAGAGAAACATTGAGCGTTAATCACCACGCTTGCACAATGCAGGTTGGTGATTTCAGACTTAATAGTCCAGGTTTCCTCGAGATAAGTAAGATATACTAAGAATGTACATACAAACTTAGAAAAGTTGCATTGGTACTTGCCTGATCTGTAATCGAACCCACACACTCGTACTCGAGAAGGTGGTGTTTTACCCACGACAAACTAAATAGTACGTGTTATTTAAAAAAAACTAGCATTAATAAAGTAAATACCCAGCCACGAGCGTCTTCTTAGAATTATAAATAAATAAAAAAAGAACATAGATATCAAAAAAAGCAATGCAGATCCATTTTTTAAACCAACTTACGTTATTATTATAAAACAGAATTTGTTTTATAAATAAATCCGCGGGAGGTCGCTAGTGAGCTCACTTAAACATCATCTTAGTAGCAACAATTTCTTGCAATAACAAGTGCTCATTTAGCAGAAGAAATTCTTCATAACAGTATAAATAGACCAAATTATTTTTGAAAAGGATTTTTTTTGGCCAAATTTGAGATGCTATAGGTCAATTTGGTGTGTATAGTCATTGCGAATGACACTGTACGTGACCAATTACCGCCCTCGAAGCTGTGATGTAGGTGCGGAGCTTTATAGGCACTCACGGTACGATTTTTAATCGCAATGTCGAAAGTAATTGTCGGAATGTCGATTTGTAGGAATATGAAAAACTATCGAGTAGTGATTTTTTTGTGTATGTAGGGCCAGGATACAAAAAATGATAGTTCCTGAATTTATTTAAGGCACTGAACTCCGTTAGTCCCAAACACAACAGAAAATCTATTTTTTGTCGGACACTTGGCGTTCATTAACATAGTGAGAACCTTATATGCTACTTCATCTTATTATTAAAATGATTTACTTAACTTATTTTACAAAATATATTTCGACAACCTTGGAGTCTGCTCACTAAAGTAAGCTTCGAAGTTAAAAGTAATAAACGTCCTTCAAAAGGAGACGCTACAAAAAAAGTCCTACCTGCGTCTGCGACAAAAAAATCGCACGGTGCACAGCCAACCGGTTTGTAACCTGGTACTACTGCCTAATTATGTACGAGCAGGATTTTGATTTCACATCCACGATGTCCCGGTATTACAGGGTTGAAATTGTAGCGGAGTGAATGGGTAATTTACTTATTAATTAATTAAAATCGTCTATGACGTCATACTCTTTAGTTTTGGTAGAATTTACTTGCGTTAAATATTTTGTAAGCTGATGGTAGATTTAATCATGGATGGATTAGAAAGGACATATCTAAGTTCTTAGTTTATTTACCTAGTCTGACAGTTCTAGGAATATGAGCGACTAACGGCCAGTTTCACAGGTTCCAGATAAAATTCTAGATAGCTATCTGATAGATAGATAGATTAGATTAGATATCAGATAGATAGAAAAATTCTACACTGTCGCTAACATCGCGGCTGACAGAAGCCGTTGGAGACAGTTCGTCCGATCCAGACTTGCATCCCACCATGACCACGATCTTCAGTCATGAAAGACCGACCAGAGAGAGAGAGAGAGATCTGACAGATAATGCCATATAAAAGTAGTCAAAATTATAAACATTTCTATCCCTTCATCTGTCGGATAGCTATCTAGAACTTTATCTGGTAGCTTCAAAAACTGGCAAACAGTTATATAAAAAATACTTCTCCATCAGACTCAACCACATATTTGTCTTACTGTGTATGGCAATTCAATCCCAAAATAAATATTAAACACCTACCCTATGTGCAGATTTATTAATATTTTCCCCTCCCGAAATTGTTCGTAGCCCTTATGGGAGACTAATGTCCACCAATGGTCATTTAAGTCCCATTTGAACGCAACCCTTGTAATTTTTACAACTTTTTTTCCATTAAAAAACATTGCCATAAACTTCGATCAAACAAAAAAAACTTTTCTTCCTAATTTGGTGCAAAAAACGCAGACAAAACCAACAAACATTTTAATAATACACCCATTATTAAATAACTCCCGAAACCATTCAAAAAAACAGAACGACAATATTCAGAAATGTTATCAAGATGAAAAAGGCATCTCAGTATTAATTAATTAATTCAGCTATATTTTATAAGGTACACATTAGAGTCTTTCCCCTTGAATGCTTTGGTAAAAGGACCATCTTGCTTCAGTCTCGTGTACCACTAAAAGCTAAGCTATAAATAGCTACGCTATACATTCATAATGCATTCCGGTATCAACCAGTGAATCCTTATATTATAATGAATAATAAATTAATTCCGTCTGGATATGCTTTTACGGTGCGGATTTCAATAATTTAATTAAGTGTGTAGAAAAAGAAATAGATTTTAGCTTTAAATACTACTAGCTTCTGCCAGCGGCTTCGCCCGCTTCTCGAGGGAACTATTTCACTTACTTACCCGGATAAAAAGGAGCCTATGTTATTCCTCAGGGTCTATTCTATTTCTGTACCAAATTTCATCAAAATCAGCTCACTGGTTTAGGCGTGAAAGCGGACAGCAGACAGACAGACAGACCGAGTTACTTTCGCATGTTATTCGTATAATATTAGTCGGGATAACTACGCAAAAACAGTTTTTCAGGTTATATCAAAAAGAGTTTAAACAGAAAGTTTAATAGTATTTTTTCTTGGCTGAATATTCCAATTCCAATAAATTAATTTTCATTTTGAATAATAAATTAATTGGAAGAACAAATTAAAATTAACTTTTCAGTTCATAAACTGCGTGACTTTTGTTCTTCATTTGTAGGTGGATTGCGAAGCTGTAGTTTTATTTTATTATTTACGTTAATTGAAATGATTGATGAGGCTTCAGCAAGTTTTTGTTTACAAAAAATATATTTTTTTTAAATTAATGATGTATTGTTTATAAAACTAGAAATATTATAGCTTGAGCACCGCTTTAACTGGAAGATGAACTCAAAAAATATAATATTTAAGTTTTTTCCCTTTCAAATGAAATCCTCAGAGAATTCCCATCAAGATCCCATGGCCCTTTGTCTAAAGCCACCCTTTGCTTTATTTGGCATAAGTAGGAAATTTTAATGGCAACCATAAAAAGCGGAGGACGAATTTTAAACTTTTATCGTTAGACCGACAGACATTATGAATAATAAATATATAATTCTATTATTTTTTTTCTGGGTATCGGCCGGGTTTGTTTTTTTGTTCTAATCGTCAACATGATCAAATATTGACGTGTGAGTTGTATAAAAAATGGCGGCTGGTGGGGCTGTCTTCAAAGGAAAGGAAGTTTGATAAGTTTCCGTGTACGGTATTGCGGGAGTAATATTATTATAATATTTATAAATTCTTTATTTATGTTGTGCTTGTAACCCAGTTATTTTGTAGGCGAGTGTATAATATTAATAGAGTAGGTATATATAAGTTCTGTAGATTTTTACGGTTTTAGAACTTAGGTACTAAAAATTAAATTACAATTTTTGATATATTTTGTTTCGCTTTGAATGATCGTATTTTTTTAGATTAATAACAGTTCAGATTTAACTCAGTCAATCCTTTAAAATAAACCAAAAAGTCAATGTATAATTTAACGTTAAAACAAATTTTTAGAAACTTTTCATAAAAATCCTAAACAATGACGTAACATTTATCAATCACATAGTTAAATTAATTAATTTTCATATATCGCGCCGACATTTTAAACATTAATTTTGTTCTAAGCCTAGTCTGTTTTTGACAACGATATTAATTCAATTGTATTTTAAAACGTACATACACTGGACATCGATAAACTTTATGTAAAACTGGCTTCTGCCAGTGGTTTCACCTGTTTTCCATGCGAGCTCCTTCCCGCATCCGAATATAACGTAACCTATACCTTTATTACTTTCAAGTTTCATCAAAATCCGTCCAGTATTTTTTCGTGAAAAAGTAACAAATATACATGAACATCATCACCAACTTGCGCATTTATAATATTAGTAGATATATATCATCGTTCAAGTATATAAAGTAAATTGAATATTCACTTCAATTACCACCATAGACATCTAAAATTCGCCCCATAGACTCCGCTCTACATAAGTGATGACCTAGCGTCTGTCTGAAGCAAATTATTCAAATAGCAACAGCTTCCCATAATCGATTGGCCGTTTCCAGACTCGATTGTAGAATCGATTTAAATATTATAGCTTAACATGCGATTAAACCAATCTTATTATTCACATCACTATGGCCGGGTTGTTCGATTTAACTTTAACTATAACCTAACCTTAACCGGCCGTCAAATGGCCGCCCATTGGTCAAATTTTTGACGTGACAGCCGTGTAACCAATGAGCGGCCATTTGACGGCCGGTTAAGGTTAGGTTATAGTTAAAGTTAAATCGAGCAACCCGGCCTAACAAGAAATCTATTTTTTGTCGGACACTTGGCGTTCATTAACATAGTGAGAACCTTATATGCTACTTCATCTTATTATTAAAATGATTTACTTAACTTATTTTACAAAATATATTTCGACAACCTTGGAGTCTGCTCACTAAAGTAAGCTTCGAAGTTAAAAGTAATAAACGTCCTTCAAAAGGAGACGCTACAAAAAAAGTCCTACCTGCGTCTGCGACAAAAAAATCGCACGGTGCACAGCCAACCGGTTTGTAACCTGGTACTACTGCCTAATTATGTACGAGCAGGATTTTGATTTCACATCCACGATGTCCCGGTATTACAGGGTTGAAATTGTAGCGGAGTGAATGGGTAATTTACTTATTAATTAATTAAAATCGTCTATGACGTCATACTCTTTAGTTTTGGTAGAATTTACTTGCGTTAAATATTTTGTAAGCTGATGGTAGATTTAATCATGGATGGATTAGAAAGGACATATCTAAGTTCTTAGTTTATTTACCTAGTCTGACAGTTCTAGGAATATGAGCGACTAACGGCCAGTTTCACAGGTTCCAGATAAAATTCTAGATAGCTATCTGATAGATAGATAGATTAGATTAGATATCAGATAGATAGAAAAATTCTACACTGTCGCTAACATCGCGGCTGACAGAAGCCGTTGGAGACAGTTCGTCCGATCCAGACTTGCATCCCACCATGACCACGATCTTCAGTCATGAAAGACCGACCAGAGAGAGAGAGAGAGATCTGACAGATAATGCCATATAAAAGTAGTCAAAATTATAAACATTTCTATCCCTTCATCTGTCGGATAGCTATCTAGAACTTTATCTGGTAGCTTCAAAAACTGGCAAACAGTTATATAAAAAATACTTCTCCATCAGACTCAACCACATATTTGTCTTACTGTGTATGGCAATTCAATCCCAAAATAAATATTAAACACCTACCCTATGTGCAGATTTATTAATATTTTCCCCTCCCGAAATTGTTCGTAGCCCTTATGGGAGACTAATGTCCACCAATGGTCATTTAAGTCCCATTTGAACGCAACCCTTGTAATTTTTACAACTTTTTTTCCATTAAAAAACATTGCCATAAACTTCGATCAAACAAAAAAAACTTTTCTTCCTAATTTGGTGCAAAAAACGCAGACAAAACCAACAAACATTTTAATAATACACCCATTATTAAATAACTCCCGAAACCATTCAAAAAAACAGAACGACAATATTCAGAAATGTTATCAAGATGAAAAAGGCATCTCAGTATTAATTAATTAATTCAGCTATATTTTATAAGGTACACATTAGAGTCTTTCCCCTTGAATGCTTTGGTAAAAGGACCATCTTGCTTCAGTCTCGTGTACCACTAAAAGCTAAGCTATAAATAGCTACGCTATACATTCATAATGCATTCCGGTATCAACCAGTGAATCCTTATATTATAATGAATAATAAATTAATTCCGTCTGGATATGCTTTTACGGTGCGGATTTCAATAATTTAATTAAGTGTGTAGAAAAAGAAATAGATTTTAGCTTTAAATACTACTAGCTTCTGCCAGCGGCTTCGCCCGCTTCTCGAGGGAACTATTTCACTTACTTACCCGGATAAAAAGGAGCCTATGTTATTCCTCAGGGTCTATTCTATTTCTGTACCAAATTTCATCAAAATCAGCTCACTGGTTTAGGCGTGAAAGCGGACAGCAGACAGACAGACAGACCGAGTTACTTTCGCATGTTATTCGTATAATATTAGTCGGGATAACTACGCAAAAACAGTTTTTCAGGTTATATCAAAAAGAGTTTAAACAGAAAGTTTAATAGTATTTTTTCTTGGCTGAATATTCCAATTCCAATAAATTAATTTTCATTTTGAATAATAAATTAATTGGAAGAACAAATTAAAATTAACTTTTCAGTTCATAAACTGCGTGACTTTTGTTCTTCATTTGTAGGTGGATTGCGAAGCTGTAGTTTTATTTTATTATTTACGTTAATTGAAATGATTGATGAGGCTTCAGCAAGTTTTTGTTTACAAAAAATATATTTTTTTTAAATTAATGATGTATTGTTTATAAAACTAGAAATATTATAGCTTGAGCACCGCTTTAACTGGAAGATGAACTCAAAAAATATAATATTTAAGTTTTTTCCCTTTCAAATGAAATCCTCAGAGAATTCCCATCAAGATCCCATGGCCCTTTGTCTAAAGCCACCCTTTGCTTTATTTGGCATAAGTAGGAAATTTTAATGGCAACCATAAAAAGCGGAGGACGAATTTTAAACTTTTATCGTTAGACCGACAGACATTATGAATAATAAATATATAATTCTATTATTTTTTTTCTGGGTATCGGCCGGGTTTGTTTTTTTGTTCTAATCGTCAACATGATCAAATATTGACGTGTGAGTTGTATAAAAAATGGCGGCTGGTGGGGCTGTCTTCAAAGGAAAGGAAGTTTGATAAGTTTCCGTGTACGGTATTGCGGGAGTAATATTATTATAATATTTATAAATTCTTTATTTATGTTGTGCTTGTAACCCAGTTATTTTGTAGGCGAGTGTATAATATTAATAGAGTAGGTATATATAAGTTCTGTAGATTTTTACGGTTTTAGAACTTAGGTACTAAAAATTAAATTACAATTTTTGATATATTTTGTTTCGCTTTGAATGATCGTATTTTTTTAGATTAATAACAGTTCAGATTTAACTCAGTCAATCCTTTAAAATAAACCAAAAAGTCAATGTATAATTTAACGTTAAAACAAATTTTTAGAAACTTTTCATAAAAATCCTAAACAATGACGTAACATTTATCAATCACATAGTTAAATTAATTAATTTTCATATATCGCGCCGACATTTTAAACATTAATTTTGTTCTAAGCCTAGTCTGTTTTTGACAACGATATTAATTCAATTGTATTTTAAAACGTACATACACTGGACATCGATAAACTTTATGTAAAACTGGCTTCTGCCAGTGGTTTCACCTGTTTTCCATGCGAGCTCCTTCCCGCATCCGAATATAACGTAACCTATACCTTTATTACTTTCAAGTTTCATCAAAATCCGTCCAGTATTTTTTCGTGAAAAAGTAACAAATATACATGAACATCATCACCAACTTGCGCATTTATAATATTAGTAGATATATATCATCGTTCAAGTATATAAAGTAAATTGAATATTCACTTCAATTACCACCATAGACATCTAAAATTCGCCCCATAGACTCCGCTCTACATAAGTGATGACCTAGCGTCTGTCTGAAGCAAATTATTCAAATAGCAACAGCTTCCCATAATCGATTGGCCGTTTCCAGACTCGATTGTAGAATCGATTTAAATATTATAGCTTAACATGCGATTAAACCAATCTTATTATTCACATCACTATGGCCGGGTTGTTCGATTTAACTTTAACTATAACCTAACCTTAACCGGCCGTCAAATGGCCGCCCATTGGTCAAATTTTTGACGTGACAGCCGTGTAACCAATGAGCGGCCATTTGACGGCCGGTTAAGGTTAGGTTATAGTTAAAGTTAAATCGAGCAACCCGGCCTNTCACTCGTGGTACCTACTCTAGACTACTGTCTCATTTTTGGGCTCCTTGGGGAGATTTTGGGAGAAAAACATATTACAAACTAGGTTCCACCATAAAAAATAGCCTTTCTCCATAAATGGGTTATCCGACACTGAAAGAATTTCTCAAATCGGACTAGTAGTTCCTGAGATTAGAGCGTTCAAGCAAATAAAAAAAAAAACTCGTCAGCTTTATATAATTAAGTCCCCTTTTATACTTTTAGTTTACAGTATAGATATAGACAATCCATTATATACCTTTGATAAGTCCGTGAAAGTTCTTTCCTTCAAAAGTATCAGCATACAGACTAATCTGAATTAATCAAATGAACGTTCGATTTCTGATCATCAACAGCCAAATTGAGGGAACCAATTTGTAACTAGCTTCGTCTCCTGGCTTCGCCTGCGGTTTCACTCAGACGATAATGTCTGGTTCTGTTGCTATCATAACTAGTGATGTGACTTTGTGTTCTGGTTTTACGGGATTTATTGGACACGGGATTCTAAATTTTAATAGTAGTTCTAGTTACTGCATTATTTGAAAAAAATAAAAAATATGTAGATAATTATTGTTAGAAAACATGGTAAAACAGTATATTAAATACAAATCCTTTGTTTACTTTGAGGACGGCTATTGGCCAATGCCATATTCTTATAGAGGATATTCCTATACTTACTACAAAAGAAAACATAAATAATTCAATGCCCTTACCTTCACAATAAAAACAACCATTAATTCTATAAATCCTTCTCCAAAAGTCACACAAGACTCACCCGCCATACGTTATGATTCTCGAAAACCAAGTCCCGTAATCCCGGGATTGCCCGGGAACTTGTGACGACACTATTTGTGACCCACCGCAAATGATCTAACGGCACGTCTGGAGGCATATTGAATGTGGGTTCAGTATCGAAAGACATGAATATATAAAGTATATGTCGGTTTGCAAGTTTTTTCGACTTGGTAGATGTTTATTCTGTTGTGTACAAGCCGATTTTTGTTGCTAATAATTTGTAGATATAGAAAAGTCTTGAAAAATGAGCTTTAAGGCCCATTTACACATTGCCATTTCATTGCCCGTTGCTTGCCATTTTATTTGACGGGCGACCATCTACCTATTGCATGATTACGTTTACACAGTGCAAGTAGCATCTTGCTGCAATAAACGGGCAATAAAATCTCAATGTGTCTTTAGATAGGAATTTTATATCACACTGTTTCTATTTTCGACAATCGTTCTAATTTTTCAAACCAGCTTATTTCCATAAAATTCAAAAAGCTAGCATAAGTATTCCCACTTTATTCGATTATTGGTTAGTTTAATTTTTTTATAGAATTTTTACTATACAGTACTTGTAAGCCATAAATGGCAACAATATACAAACAAAGCTCTCTTTTATATCATAAACAATAGTCCCAATTTACTGTAGGTATCTAAAAGCACTCGTTTTTAATATCACAGTAACAGGATACAATATCCACGACCATTTGAAATCATTTCACTTCCACAAAATGTAACATTTTTCGCATATCCTAAGTGATTTCAACAGGAATTCAATTTTGATGTAATATCCTCGTATAAAATATGGTATCTCAATATCAAATATGACTCCCAATAACTACATTTGTAATTCCCGGCGCGATCTAGTGCTGGGATCCCGGGAATAGGGAGATTTTCGCGGGAATATATATTGGTATTACAAGTATTATTTGGTTTAATGATATTCATGCACATCGCGTGGGTTTAGGATAATATATGCATTTTGTGTGTTATTATACTAATTAAAATGAAGCTCGATGAAGATATATTTGGTTGCGGTTCTAATTATGTTTAATTTATTCCACTTGTGTACTGATTTGCCATTCATACAAATTATTTGTAGATAATAATGACTGTTTATTTGCTTGGTTGTTGAACGCGTAATTTGTCTTATTGGTCTTATTAAAATAATTCAAGGAAATGTTGGAATCTGTTTATAAAATCATACTTAATTAATTATTCATCACAGAAAAGTATACTCTGAAAGTCATACACCATTCATTATTAATATCAAGAATAAACAAAAGTGGAAGTTCAAAAGGTTTTTTTTTATAATTCATTTGTAAGAAACTCCATTGAAGGTACGTACTTTAAATTTATTAACCCCTGAATCCACTTCAAAGGCGACGTGATTGGCCGGTCGGAAAGTGGTGGGGGCAACACAAAAGGCCATGTAATGCATGTTTCATTATCACTATTGTGTCGACTAAGACGCCGCGCAGACGTCTAGGCGGCATTTTATTGAGAACGGGGGCGATTTAAAATGAGAATATTCAATGAACAGGCTGACAATGTTCGATTCAAGGAATTCTGGGACAGAATTGGAACCGATAGAAGATATTGATACCAATAGTTGGGTATAGACGGTTTATCTAGTTGTTGCATAGGGCACTGCTGTGCACGAGGTCTTTTTTTGTCGATGCGAAATCATCAGATGACTCCTCTCGCTGTGGGTGCAGCGTGAGGGTGTGTCAGACTTTTACTGACTAAAATACACCGTGTTCCTTCTGCAGCCTTTTGTGTACCTGGGCCGCGGTAACTCTTTCGAACAATACCGCAGCCGTGCTCAAGGTCTCGGGTTCGATTCCAGGGTCGGTCGAAAATCAGCAGTCCGGCGTCTCTGCAAGTTGGTGATTGACACACCCGTGCATTGGAGAGCACGTTAATATCGGTCGTGCGCCTGATCTCTCTCCGGTCGTGTCGGATTGCCGTCCCATCGGGCAGTGAGAGTGAGGGAATAGAGAGTGCACCTGTGTCTGCACAAATGCTTGTGCACTATAACATGTCCTGCGCATCTGGCTGATCTCTTTATAAGATAACAGCCACCGCAACCGCGCGAATAGGACGCCATTATTATTATATCGATTATATCAACTAGCGTGTTAATGAAAGGCCTGAATTTCTAATATCCAATCGAACTAATGGCACCGAAATAATTTGTATGCTTACGCAACTAATTAAACACAAATTAATACAACTATACATATTTTAGTGTAGTAATTTTGGCGGCATCGAGTTTACATATCGATTAACCCATAAAGGCCGGGTTGCTCGATTTAACTTTAACTATAACCTAACCTTAACCGGCCGTCAAATGGCCGCCCATTGGTCAAATTTTTGACGTGACAGCCGTGTAACCAATGAGCGGCCATTTGACGGCCGGTTAAGGTTAGGTTATAGTTAAAGTTAAATCGAGCAACCCGGCCTTTATGGGTTAATCGATATGTAAACTCGATGCCGCCAAAATTACTACACTAAAATATGTATAGTTGTATTAATTTGTGTTTAATTAGTTGCGTAAGCATACAAATTATTTCGGTGCCATTAGTTCGATTGGATATTAGAAATTCAGGCCTTTCATTAACACGCTAGTTGATATAATCGATATAATAATAATGGCGTCCTATTCGCGCGGTTGCGGTGGCTGTTATCTTATAAAGAGATCAGCCAGATGCGCAGGACATGTTATAGTGCACAAGCATTTGTGCAGACACAGGTGCACTCTCTATTCCCTCACTCTCACTGCCCGATGGGACGGCAATCCGACACGACCGGAGAGAGATCAGGCGCACGACCGATATTAACGTGCTCTCCAATGCACGGGTGTGTCAATCACCAACTTGCAGAGACGCCGGACTGCTGATTTTCGACCGACCCTGGAATCGAACCCGAGACCTTGAGCACGGCTGCGGTATTGTTCGAAAGAGTTACCGCGGCCCAGGTACACAAAAGGCTGCAGAAGGAACACGGTGTATTTTAGTCAGTAAAAGTCTGACACACCCTCACGCTGCACCCACAGCGAGAGGAGTCATCTGATGATTTCGCATCGACAAAAAAAGACCTCGTGCACAGCAGTGCCCTATGCAACAACTAGATAAACCGTCTATACCCAACTATTGGTATCAATATCTTCTATCGGTTCCAATTCTGTCCCAGAATTCCTTGAATCGAACATTGTCAGCCTGTTCATTGAATATTCTCATTTTAAATCGCCCCCGTTCTCAATAAAATGCCGCCTAGACGTCTGCGCGGCGTCTTAGTCGACACAATAGTGATAATGAAACATGCATTACATGGCCTTTTGTGTTGCCCCCACCACTTTCCGACCGGCCAATCACGTCGCCTTTGAAGTGGATTCAGGGGTTAATAAATTTAAAGTACGTACCTTCAATGGAGTTTCTTACAAATGAATTATAAAAAAAAACCTTTTGAACTTCCACTTTTGTTTATTCTTGATATTAATAATGAATGGTGTATGACTTTCAGAGTATACTTTTCTGTGATGAATAATTAATTAAGTATGATTTTATAAACAGATTCCAACATTTCCTTGAATTATTTTAATAAGACCAATAAGACAAATTACGCGTTCAACAACCAAGCAAATAAACAGTCATTATTATCTACAAATAATTTGTATGAATGGCAAATCAGTACACAAGTGGAATAAATTAAACATAATTAGAACCGCAACCAAATATATCTTCATCGAGCTTCATTTTAATTAGTATAATAACACACAAAATGCATATATTATCCTAAACCCACGCGATGTGCATGAATATCATTAAACCAAATAATACTTGTAATACCAATATATATTCCCGCGAAAATCTCCCTATTCCCGGGATCCCAGCACTAGATCGCGCCGGGAATTACAAATGTAGTTATTGGGAGTCATATTTGATATTGAGATACCATATTTTATACGAGGATATTACATCAAAATTGAATTCCTGTTGAAATCACTTAGGATATGCGAAAAATGTTACATTTTGTGGAAGTGAAATGATTTCAAATGGTCGTGGATATTGTATCCTGTTACTGTGATATTAAAAACGAGTGCTTTTAGATACCTACAGTAAATTGGGACTATTGTTTATGATATAAAAGAGAGCTTTGTTTGTATATTGTTGCCATTTATGGCTTACAAGTACTGTATAGTAAAAATTCTATAAAAAAATTAAACTAACCAATAATCGAATAAAGTGGGAATACTTATGCTAGCTTTTTGAATTTTATGGAAATAAGCTGGTTTGAAAAATTAGAACGATTGTCGAAAATAGAAACAGTGTGATATAAAATTCCTATCTAAAGACACATTGAGATTTTATTGCCCGTTTATTGCAGCAAGATGCTACTTGCACTGTGTAAACGTAATCATGCAATAGGTAGATGGTCGCCCGTCAAATAAAATGGCAAGCAACGGGCAATGAAATGGCAATGTGTAAATGGGCCTTAAAGCTCATTTTTCAAGACTTTTCTATATCTACAAATTATTAGCAACAAAAATCGGCTTGTACACAACAGAATAAACATCTACCAAGTCGAAAAAACTTGCAAACCGACATATACTTTATATATTCATGTCTTTCGATACTGAACCCACATTCAATATGCCTCCAGACGTGCCGTTAGATCATTTGCGGTGGGTCACAAATAGTGTCGTCACAAGTTCCCGGGCAATCCCGGGATTACGGGACTTGGTTTTCGAGAATCATAACGTATGGCGGGTGAGTCTTGTGTGACTTTTGGAGAAGGATTTATAGAATTAATGGTTGTTTTTATTGTGAAGGTAAGGGCATTGAATTATTTATGTTTTCTTTTGTAGTAAGTATAGGAATATCCTCTATAAGAATATGGCATTGGCCAATAGCCGTCCTCAAAGTAAACAAAGGATTTGTATTTAATATACTGTTTTACCATGTTTTCTAACAATAATTATCTACATATTTTTTATTTTTTTCAAATAATGCAGTAACTAGAACTACTATTAAAATTTAGAATCCCGTGTCCAATAAATCCCGTAAAACCAGAACACAAAGTCACATCACTAGTTATGATAGCAACAGAACCAGACATTATCGTCTGAGTGAAACCGCAGGCGAAGCCAGGAGACGAAGCTAGTTACAAATTGGTTCCCTCAATTTGGCTGTTGATGATCAGAAATCGAACGTTCATTTGATTAATTCAGATTAGTCTGTATGCTGATACTTTTGAAGGAAAGAACTTTCACGGACTTATCAAAGGTATATAATGGATTGTCTATATCTATACTGTAAACTAAAAGTATAAAAGGGGACTTAATTATATAAAGCTGACGAGTTTTTTTTTTTATTTGCTTGAACGCTCTAATCTCAGGAACTACTAGTCCGATTTGAGAAATTCTTTCAGTGTCGGATAACCCATTTATGGAGAAAGGCTATTTTTTATGGTGGAACCTAGTTTGTAATATGTTTTTCTCCCAAAATCTCCCCAAGGAGCCCAAAAATGAGACAGTAGTCTAGAGTAGGTACCACGAGTGATGCCGCGCAATTTTATTATACCTAATCATCCCGAGTACCTAATCGTTACAATGACTGCTCAAAAATCAACCAATACATTTTTATTCAACTTTCAATTTATAAACCAACAAAATACTAACATAAAATTTTATCCACAATTACGATAACAGTAGTAAAATATCATGTCCAGTATTTTATAGTCTGTGACCACTAAGGCGATATTCAGACGAGAGATGGACGTAAAATTATTTATGCTCTCCTATCCATGTATTGCCACTTAGTTTAATGATACATACAGAGACAATGTAAAGTAATATATGTATATTTTACTGCTGAAGTTCGTTGAACCGTGGAATAGAAAAACCGGCCAACTGCGAGTTGGACTCGCGCACGAAGGGTTCCGTACCATTATCTATGAAAAATGAACGTATCTATTACCTACAACTAGCCAAAATACAAACATTTATCGGGCTGCAAAAAATAACTTTGTTTTTCATACAAATATGTGAATAACAAAGTTATAATTTGCGGTTTCACACGGTTATTGTATGGGGACCCCACTTAATATATTTTTTTTACTTTTTAGAATTTGTTGTCATAGCGGCAACGGAACACATCATATGTGAAAATTTCAGCTTTCTAGCTATCACAGCTTATGAGATACAGCCCGGAGACAGACTACGGAGTCTTAGTAATAGGGTCCCGTTTTACCCTTTGGGTACGGAACCCTAAAAATTGGGCTTATCTAAAACGATTCTACAGTTATGAGGCAAAGTATTCGTTTTATGGAAAATTATTGATATTAAACTACGTTTAGTTGAAATGAAAATCGATTTAACCCTGGAAAGGCTAGGCAGATGGGTGTATAAGAGAAAAGAAGGATGATGCGCTACATCTAAATATGCATAAAATTATTTAGTAATGTAACAGCAATAAAAGATGCACGCATTATTTTTCAAATTAGTAAAAAAATGGCCAAAATCTTTGTTCTAGATTACTAACGTGTACCTCTTTAACGTTTGTGTGGTTAGAGCGGATAATCTCTAATTTAAAGATTAGATTAATTTAAAGATTAATTAATATCAAAAAGTCCCAGTCGTCATTCATATACATTCTTACACTATGCATACCGATAAATCTATCAATTGTAGGAATTTTTAGTTACACAATTAAGTATGTGCCCTC
Organism: Heliothis virescens; assembly: GCA_002382865.2. Lineage (NCBI taxonomy): Eukaryota > Metazoa > Arthropoda > Insecta > Lepidoptera > Noctuidae > Heliothis > Heliothis virescens. Next base: position 4,465,484 of record NWSH02000162.1, on the reverse strand, counting down.
GTAGTGCCATAAAAATCCTAGTTGTCATTCATAAACTTTCCTACACTATCTATCAATCGTACCAATTATTCGAATATATAAAATAGGCCACAAAACAAATCTAGAATCCAGACAGTTCTTATTTAAATCCCAGCCCAGCATAGCCTATCAGACAGCCGTAGTCTCAGGGCACCATTAAGTGATTGCCGCCTCATCCGGCTGTTTACTTAGCTGTCCGGGTAAGACCTACCCGGTTCACAAGGATAAGGATGGGGAAAATATTGTGGGTAGTTGTAGTTTCTTGCAGTTTGTTTTTGTGAACCGTTTTTGTTGAATTAAAATGTTTTATGCTGTGATACAGATTGTATATTTGAATGTGAACATTGCAATTCCAAATTATGAAAATAAAAGATAGCAGGAATTCAGTATTGTATGGAGTGGAGACTTTTTATATAAAAAAATAACGTATTTTTTTTATTAATTTCTGTTCATCTATCTATACTAATAAAGAGGCAACGTTTGTTTGTTTTTACCCTAAAAGCTTCAAAACTACTGAACCGATTTGAAAAAATCTTTCACTGTTGAAAACTACACTATCTTCGGGTGATAGATGCTATAGTTAATCCGGGTACGGGAAGGAGATCCCCTGGGGCTTGGGTGAAAACACGGAAAAACGGTCTGAACCATATCTATATATGTATGTATATGCAACTCATTTCGTATTCTACCAAATACAGAAATATGCTTCAGAATAAGACACATATTTCACAACACTAACATTAATATAACAGTCAAACAGGACTTTCTGAAATTAATGAATGCAGCGGACGTATGTATGTCCTCAAAAATAGGTTGAAAAATAGCCCCGCATTTCAGGAACAGTGTGAAATTCGTAGTTCCAGTTCCTTTGACGAACGTAGCGACTAGAATTGTGAACAAAAATATATATAAATGTCAGAATATAGAAAATGCGTTATATTGCATTATATTTTAAGTCGAATTCAAGCACTGATTGCCATAAGTTAAAAAGCTCATAAGTCAAAGCCGCTTAGATCGATCGATCACAAAGTTAAGTAACGCTTGGCGCGGTCGGTCCTTGGCTGGTCACCATATTGTCATAACGAGTTCTTCCGTGTTTCAGAAGGCACGTTAAATTGGTGCGTCTTGGCTTTCATTTGAACATCCTCAGCAGTCGTTTCGGGTAGTCAGAAGCCAGAAAGTCTGACAACCAGTATTACCGAGGGGTATCGGGTTGCCCGAGTAACTGGGTTGAGGAGGTCAGATAATCAGTCCATCCATGTAAAACACTGGTACTCAACTGCATCTGGTTAGACTGGATGCCGACCACAATTTAATTGGGAAAAGTCTAAGAAAATAAGGTGAATAGGTGTTTTATATGTATACCTTCTTGTGTATATAAATGTATATAGGTATGCACATTGGTCATGCTTGAATAAACAAACAAACACTATAGGTATTTTTATATATTATGTATTTAGATTCCAAGGGCAGTTAAGTAAACAACTCCACGTCTTTGTTAGACAAATAATTTCATATTCAAATATTCTAGATATCTACTATGACGTCATAGAACCTTCTAGAAAACAAGTTTCTGTTTTCCCTGCACCTAATGTACTTTCCATAACATTGCGGTATAAATAAGAGATAGTAAATCGCTTGAATATATAACTAAAATTGTCTGTTCGAATGTGCGTTTGTTTGTTTGTATGGGACCCTGGACCATGTATACTTAGTCCCTGTTCCCTGATGAGAATGAAATGTATGACAGACAATATGGCTGGAGAGAATGTCACTTGGGAGATGACGTCAGACAGAGAAGAAGAAGAAGAAGATATGCTCCTACACCAATATAAGGCCAAGTAGATGATGGTGGAACCCTGATAAAGTAAGGGTGGATTACACCATTTCACTATAACGATAACCGAACCATGGCATCCAATATCGACTGTCGGCCACGAAGGCTGTTCTCATATAAGTAGATCAGCCAGCTACAGCGCAGATACAGATGCACTCCCTATTCCTTCACTCTCATAACTCGATGGGACGGCAATCCGGCACAACCGGAGAGAGATTAGGCGCAGGACCGACATTAACGTGCTCTCCGATGCACGGGAACTATAATGATAACCGAACCAGTCGTCAAATCATCAGTTATATTTTGGTAACCCACCCAAAAATATATTTTATCCTCTAAAGACACGGGTGAAATCGCGTTAAAGAGCTAGTAAGCAATAATAATCCAATGAATACCTGTATAAATTTGTATTTTTGTTTTCCCCACACGCTAATGCGATTGGATTGGACGTGGAATTGTGGTGTCCATGAATCTGATTGTCCTGTATCGAGTGTCCATAAAATAGATTAGTTTGTGCTCATCGTTGTGGTATTAAAGTAATGTAATGTATTTCTGAATTAATCTTTATTAATGAGAATGTTTATTGTGGTTTTACAACGTATAATTGGAGTAGTTTTATTGTACCTATTGAATATTATAGAAATAAAATTTGCAACGGTTACATAATTATTGTTAGTTGATTATGATTTTAATAAGAACTCAATTTGTGCCAGACGTCCGCAGGTCAAACTACCAGAATCTGTAAAATTTTACCAATCGAACATTAACCTTCGACTATAGTGATAAGGTTGAAAATTCATGAAGGTATTTGACAGATTGTAGGTTTATGTGCTGGCTTTTTAAAATGTTTTCTTACAAAGTCTTTTCGTCAGAAAATTTGAATGAAAAATACACTATATATTTCATACTTTTGACTACTAGCGCAACACAGAAATATTCAACTTTCGCAGCAACAGATATCATAAAAACCTTATCTTTTTTATGCGTTTTTTTTTTCAGTTTTTACTGTGCAGTATAATGAACAGTCATACATAATCCTATCCTCTATTTGTAATAACTCATGGTAACAATACCAGCACTTCAGAATATGTTAAAATAGATATCATTGTCGGCTTTGTTCGATTTAATCTGGCATTCTCGCACCAATGCTTTTCAATTATTTATTTCATCGACATATTGTAGGTTAAGTTAAGCTTGCAATTAACCAATTGAGGTAATTGTGTTAAACTTTCTTCTTAATGAGGTTTACTACTCATAATCTACCTAGCCTTTTATCCAAGTTTGTTGGGTCGACTTGCATCCGAACCTGATGTAGTTGAGTAGGTACCAGTTTTCTACATGGTGTGACTGCCTCCTGAATCCAATTACCTGGGTAACCCGATAATCCTTGGATAGACTGCTCGGCAGATTTTCTGGCTTCAGACTGCCCGTAGCGACTGCTCAGGATGCATAAAAATGATAGCTGAGACCCGAGCCATCCAAAATACGAAAACTTGAGATGTCATCGACGGACCGACCGCGCTAAATGTTGCTTAACCTTATAACAGATCGACCATTGCGACTGTCAATTAGCCACAAGACACTCCTAAAACCGAATAACGCTTACTACTTAAAAAATATCCTTAATCTTTTAAACCATTGGGTACTAAAGCTATATTGATTAAATCCTGGTAAGGTTTCTTCGCTGTAACCGCACCTAACGGTTATCCGTTTAATTATAATCTGGTTAAGTAGACTGAAAGTTAACCAGTAATTGCTTACCGTTGTTAACGATACGTGTAACCGATTATTATTGAACTTGGGTTCATTCAGATTAGTTTTGTTTGTTTAAAGTCCAGTTTGTTCAACATGGGATTGTTGTAAGTCGTGAGTGATAAGTAGATGAATACTGTTACTTGTAGTTAGCTAATTTGAGAAAATACGATTGCCATTTTAAATTCTGCCAGCAATCTGGGAGCAACATTTAAAGGGTTAATACCACAGGTTATCAGTTGCCTAGCCTTTTCCCAATAATGTTGTGATTGGCTTCCAGTCTGACCAGATTCAGCTAAGTAAAAATTATTTAGGTACATGAACCGACTGCGTATTAGTCCTCTATATCCAGGTGAAACCAACCCGATACTTCTTGGTAATTTCAAATACTTTTTGACCAGGAAAAGCAATCTGGGATCTTACAATCAACAGTCATTTATGAACTACGAAGTAATAAATCCAGACATAGTTTTTTGCAAATGCTATAGTACAGTACCTATCAAAGTTCATATCGACAGTTAACAAAGTTTTTGGCACGAATCCGGCTCATAATGACTAACACTAACTAAATAAAAAGTATGTCTACAAAATCCATCTTAGTCATTTGCCACTTAGCATTCTGACTGGCAAACACTATTGTGGTTTAAATACACTAATAGACCGACACCACTACAAAAGATTGCTTCAAAAAACTGGCCAAGTGCGAGTTGGACTCGCGCATGAAGGGTTCCGTACCATTATTTATGAAAAATGAACGTATCTATTACCTAAAACTAGCCAAAATACAAACGATCAAACGACGACGAATATATGAATAACGAAGTTAAAATTTGCGGTTTCACACGTTTATTGTATGGGGACCCCCTTTAATATATATTTTTTTGATTTTTAGTACTTATTTGTTATTTGTTGTTATAACGGCAACAGAAATACGTCATTTGTGAAAATTTCAGCTTTCTAGCTATCACAGTTAATGAGATACAGCGTGGAGACAGACAGACAGACAGCGAAGTCTTAGTAATAGGGTCTCGTTTTACCCTTTGGGTACGGGACCCTAAAAATTCTCAGAATATAAAATCTACCAGTAATGTGTTAGTATGTGGAATCTATGAATCACCGATACCTGAGTTTCAAGTTGATAAGCTTGTGTTTGCATGAGTCATACCAAATCGGGGTCAGCAGATATCGAGGTTCCCACAGTTACGTTATTGTACGATTTCTTTGTTCCTTGTTAATGTAGGGCGTTATTGTTGGACCTTTGAACCTGATCGATTTTTAAGACGTAGACAGGAGGTCTTAGGTTTTCATTCTATACTTGACACCATCGGTGAAGTTTAAATTTGAGACTGTCTGATGCCTGTAGACTGGACCCCACGTCTTCTTCTTCTTCATTCTCTCTTCTCTTTTCTTCTCTCTTCATTGCACCTACACACATGTCCCTATTATATTTTCAATCCGATCAGGATTCTGATGTCTCTCCGGTCGTGTTGGATTGCCGTCCGATCAGCCTGTGTGAGTGAGGGAATAGGGAGTGCACCTGTGTCTGTGCAAATGCTTGTGCACTATAATATGTCCTGCGCAGCTGGTTGATCCGCTTATATGAGAAGAGCCGTCGTGGCTGACAATCGACTGGGATGCCATTAATAATTGAATTTATTGAAAATTGTAATGGATATTCGAAAAACACAGCTCTTATTAAGAGTTCTTTCAAATAGGACGTTTCATGTGGTACCGATGCGATGCCGCAACGATGCGTTCTTCACTTGTTTTCATCCATTCAATTTGGAAGTTGCCTAAAACACTATGAACTCCAATACTGCTTTTGATGTAACTTATCCACACAATAAGGTTAATTAATTAATTAATGCATAATGTGTTCATAATGTTAATTAAGTCCGTATATTTATTAGTTTCTATTCATCTTGTAACGGCACACTACATTAATATTCTCAGAACATGGTATATTATACTAGCTTCTACCAGCGGTTTCACCCGCGTCCTATGGGAACTATTCCGCGCACTCAGATAAAAAGTAGCCTATATGTTATTCTGATATAGACGCTATGTGCCTGCCAAGTTAAATCAAAATCCGTCCAGTGGATCCTGAAATTAGCGTGTGCAAATGGACATACATACAAACAGACGAATTTTTTTTTCGAATTCTTACTCATTTTTCATTTCTTAACCCTTCGAGTGTCTGAAGAAACACAGTGCGACATAAAAAAAATACTTCTACTATATTAATGGCACAACAAAAAATTACATATTTCGGACATACGTGCGACCTAAGACATTTGGAGCATTTTTTCTCCAAATGTCTTATGCTATATTTTTAATGATTTTTTAAACATTTTCCTTATGTCGCACTGTGCAACTTAAGACGCTCGAAGGGTTAATAACCCTACATATTTTGTTTTGTAAAAAATATTTAATGTACAGACACGATTTTTTTAATGTTTTATTTATGTATAGAATAGAATAGATTGTAATGTATATTTTTTATCAAGATACTTTTATTATTTTACAAAACTATACTTAACATTTCTAATTTTGTATACCTATATCAGAATGTATCAGACCCAAATTAATTGCCGAACAGTGTACTCAACTGCTCCAATCTCGCTGCATCACCCAAGCGTTACCCAGTGAAATACAAAATTGATTCAATTAATACACTTCGTTTTCACTTAGTGGGGTTGCAGTGAAAAACGGCTTAAAACCCACCCCAATTTATAAACTCAAACTTAATCTTATTCAATAGGGTTTCTTAATAATAAGTTCATTTGTGAGACCTTTACAGGCCGGCCATGATCGCTGTAAAACTGTCATAACAAAAATGCCGTTGACTCGTTTTTAGGGTTCCGTAGGGGTAAAACGGGATCTTGTTACTAAGACTCCGCTGTCCGTCTGTCACCAAGCTGTATCTCGAGAACCATGATAGCTAGAGAGTAGAAATTTTCACTGTATGTAATTCTTTTGCCGCTTTTACAAAAAAAAAACTATAGTAAAATAAGAATTTCAGGAGGCTCCCATAAAACAAACTTTTATACGGAACAATTTTTTTATATATTGTGTATTTTTCCCAGCGCATCAAGATAAAAATTTGTTCTTCTCAATAATGGGCTACTTTGCATTGGAAAGATTTTTCAAATCAGACCAGTGATTTCTGAAATTAGTGCGTTCAAGCAAGTAAACAAAATCTTCAGCTTTATAATGTTAGTAAAAAATTTAATTCAAGTGGAATCTAAGGATTTCTATAATAATTTTCCTTTAATATTACATAGGTTTCATCGATATTATTATAGTTTATTTTTCAACTTGAGAAGGTTATTCTTTGCCTAACAAAAGGTTTATTGTTAAACAATGTTAGACGCCGCCATTGTTTTATCAAGAAGCCTCATTTTTCTTGTAATTCTCAGTATTATGATATTTTGATCCTCTATACATAATGACGTGTGCATGAAGATTGATTTACGTGTGAAAAAATAATAGATGAATTAAAACATTGCAGTATAAGAACAGAATTTGAGAGTACTCGGACACAGCAAACTTTAAGTAGATCCCTGCTTCCCTACTAATATTATAAATGCGAAAGTAACTCTGTCTGTCTGTTACGCTTTCACGCCTAAACCAGTGAGCTGATTTTGATGAAATTTGGTACAGAGATAGAATAGACCTTGAGTAACAACATAGGCTTTTTATCCGGGTACGGGAAATAGTTCCCTCGGGAAGCGGGCAAAGTCGCTGGCAGGAGCTAGTTTTCAATGAACTTGGGCCAACGTACTACATTATCCTCATAATCAGAGTAGGTAATTGACTTCGCGACACAATAAATATAGTTCGGGCGGAAGTCGCACGTTCAAAGCCGGTTGATCAGTTAAATAATATAGTTATTCCTAACTAGTTAAATCGATTAAGTTTGCGAGACTTGCAGTGTGACCTAAGGCTGGGGTTAAACTGTTCGCAACTATCCACTGGAATTACTTTTAATGAAGTTTCTAAGGCATCTTTTTGTATATATATATGTAGGTAGGTACTGATCGCATGTATAAAAAAAAAAACTTTTTTTCTGCGTTTGTTTGTAATCTAAAGGCTCCGAAACTAGTAAACAGATTTGAATAATACTTTCGCTATTGGAAAGCTTCACTATTCCGATGTAACATACGAGTAGGTTATATTTTATGCGGGTACGGGACGCAAGTGAACCCGCGGGAAGACAGCTAGTGTTGTATAAACCGGGCAAAAAAGAAAAACCTATTTATTTCTCGTGACTAAAATTCAAATACGTAGGTATATTTTTTTTATTATTTTCAAGTTAGACACAACATAGTTTAGTTTGGTAACACAGCTCAAACGAAAGTTCAAAGATATTACAATGAAAAGGTCACTTATTCTTTAAGTGTGCCCTTGAATAAAACTACTAGAAACCTACCCTACTTTGCACTGATATTAATTATACAGGAAAGTTAGTTAGTAATAACCGTAAGATCAGTTTGCAATTTTTTTTATCACAAACTGACCCTATAAGACACTATAAGTTATTCCTAAATATGTTATTCTGATACTTATGTATTCGTTTTTACGTGAAAGAGTAACAGACAAACATACATACATCCTCACAAACTTTCGCATTTTAATATTAGTAGGAAGTACAATACTTTTAGCGTTATAAACATACATTTCTATACTTATTATAAAACAAAGTCCCCCGCCGCGTCTTTCTGTCTGTTCGCGATTTACTCGAAAAGTAGTAAACGGATTTTAATTCGGTTTACAACAATAGATAGAACAATTCTTGAGGAAGGTTTTAGTGTATAATAAGTTTATGTTTTGTACAAACCAACGCCGATCGGGAGCTTTCCAGGAAGCGAAGCGAGGGCGGGCAGCTAGTACACTTATAAAAATATGTTTTAAATTTCTGAATCACGAATGAAACGTCTGTTTTACTCTTATCTAAAAAAACATAATTTGTTTTAATCTTAGACCTAAGTTTTAAGCTAAGCGTGTCTACAGCCTAACGCTGAGTTAATATTGCTCGGGTCTATTGAGCCGAGACTTAAACTTTAGCGGTTACTAACCGGCGCTATTTTCGCTTATTAGTTAAATATTTTAAACGAAATCCAAGTAAATATAATTTACTTTACATAAATGAAAAGATTTTAGAGGAGTAAGACTTAATTAAAATATATAAAAAATAAATTTTAGCTAATAATGCAGGTTAAATAATAATAAATATAAAAATAGCCATTTATTTTTTAAAGAAATATCTAAGCGGCTGGTTGACCAAGGGGCTGGCTATTACCTTGGACAAAGGATAAGCATTGCTATCCAACGGGGCAATGCTGCCAGCCTTTTGGGCACGCTCCCAGTCGACAGTAATGGGGAGGAACTTTTTAGGTAAAGCAGTTTAAGCTAGTTTTAGGTTCTTTTAAAAACTTCAAATTCATTCTCTTTACTAAGATCTAGCTTCTGCCAGTGGTTTCACCCGCGTCCCGTAGGAACTACTCGGCGCACCTGGACAAAGCTTATAGCCTTCCTCGATAAATGGGCTAAGTATCTGACACTGAAAGAATTTTTACAAATCGGACCGGTAGTTCCTGAGATTAGCGCGTTCAAACAAACTCTTCAACTCTATAATATTAGTATAGACTACATAAGCTTTCACTAATTACTACACAAACCTATTCGGTAGGAAAATAAACTTTCACTATTTTACTTCACCTCACATAACACTTTAAAACTTAAACCAAATATAAGAGAAAGATTTCTCGAATAAAAAGCTCTATAAATATTAGTTTCGGCACTGAAACTAACAAATGACGATCATCTATTTCGCTTCACGTGATTGAGTACCCATTATGTTATATACTCAAAATAATAGGCATAGAAATGTAAACTTACTAGTAAATTCATTTGATAGACTAAACCATTTTTTACTTTTGAATTCACCTGATAAAATCAATGTTATGAAGTAAAATGGAATACTTGTCTTAAAGTTAGTAAATAGCATAATGAAAAAAAACCAGTTGAATAACATTTAGTTAATCAACCCAAATAAGAAGTTAACGATAAAAGGATACAAGTAACTTGTCAAAAACAAGTTTTAAAATGATAAAAAATAAATAATCGAAGACTACTAATCGAAGATGACTTTGTAATAAGTATTATCTCCGAATTTGTATGCTGATTTCGGTGCATCAAAATTATTTGATGAATATTGCAAATGTAATTACAATCATTGTCTGCATATTTACATAACCAAATTAGATTAACTTTGAAATAATTATTATTTCACATTATTGCTCTAATATACAAGAATGAATGCATTCATCCTAAATAACCAAACCACTGACCTGCAAAATACCATTGTAACTACCCGTGGATATTGATTCCTATAATAAGGGAACTTCCTCGCGCACTTGGATAACAAGTAGCAGAATATATACTACAATGTATGAGCTATGTTACTGCCAAGTTTCATCAAAATCAATCTAGTAGTTTTTGCGTGAAAGCGTAACAAATATCTACATACAAACACTTTTATGTTTATAATGTTAGTGTGATGAGATTTACACCCAAACAATATAGGCGTAGTATTTAGAACAAAATATAATAGAAGTATGATTTACTAACGCTTATTTATTTTGTTTCAGGTAATTTGGAAGCCTGCAGCTGATGTGGACCGGCTTTAATAGCAGGCCGATGGTTTTAACAGCTCTCGTATTGTTTTGTCTACCAATTGTTTAGAGTTAGCCATTAGATTTATGAACACCCTTGACAATACTCCTCCCTCGTATTCACTTATATTTTGCACCTAGTTGACTGATTTTTCGGTATGATTTAACGAATGTAAGGCTATCATATGTAGGTATTTGATAAGTAATTTTTTTTTGCAATACAATTTTTGTTTTAACCAAGATGACAGCACAAATATTTCAAATTAACTTTATAGGTTTAAGACGGATAATCCGTAAGGGTCGCGAGCCATCAATAAATAGCCCTTTCAAAAATGTCCTTTATATTTAAGTAAGCGCCATTTTAATCCGAGCGATTCGGCCAGGAAATTCAAAATACCACACATAGCGGGGCCTCCACAGATATTCGGGTCCACCTTTGGTCACATTATCTCATTTAAAATTCTCTTTTTCAACGCTGAAATATTAATTATTATATGACTACGAAGTTGATGCTGGTTTTAGTGTTAATTTATGCCTACCTAATTGGGAGGGTGAGTAAATGTGGTGGATATTTAGGCAAAGGGGAGCGAAGCGGAACGGAGTGGGGATGTTTTTAAGCAACTTACAGAAATTGTCTCATTCGCTCATTAATACCTCGGAAAGCACGTAAAAATTGGTGGGTATTAAAAATTAATACGCCAGAAAATCTGACAGTCAGTCTAACCAAGGGGTACCCAGTTATCCGAGTTGAGGAGGCCAGAAAAGGAGTCGCTCCATGTAAAACACTGTTCGGTTTAAAGAATTTATTTTCTTATACAACTATTATAGTTTTTTACAATAAGATTCCAATTATTACATGAGCAAATTAGATATTTCAAAACCTCTGGCATGCTGGATTGATAAAAATAATTATAATTCATTAAAAAATAAAAAGATTAAAAAGATTAAGTAGCTTAAGTACAGACGACAGCAGGTCAACGTATACGAATCTGTCAAATTCTACCAACAGAATAGTAACTTTCCGCTATTGTGATAAGGTTGAAATTCTATTGCAGAACCTCGACAAACTGTGGTAACTTGACGTGCTGTTGCCTGTACAATAGGTATTCTAAGCCATTAATGTGCTAAGATATTTTTTTAATTTGGCCTTGAAGGTATTTATGCTATCACATTCCTTTAAGTCGTTCGGTAATTTGTTGTACAACTGTGCTCCCTCAAATAAGATTGTCTTCTTACCATAATTAGTGCGTGGCCTATACAGTTTGATTTTATGTTTATTTCTTAAATTATGAGTGTTGTCCTTTTTGTGTAGTGTTATGTTAGATTGAATGTTGTTGTTCATAATGTTTTTTACTAGGATACAAGTATAATATGTGTATAGTTGTGTGAGATTCATCATGTTTGTTTTCTTATATATTAATTTTGTGGGGGTTAGGGGTGGGTAGCCATGAAGTACTTTAATAATTTTGTTTTGTGTGACTTGTAGTGGTTTTAAGTTGGTTGTGGCTGCTGTACCCCATATTTCGATCATGTACTCTAAGTGTGATTTCACAAGCGCGTTATAAACTATAGGACGTATATTATATGGTATGCATTTAGATGTTTTGCGTAGTGCGGCTAGAACAGTCGTGAGTTTATTTTGTACATGTTTAATATGATGTCGCCAAGTTAGCTGGTCATCTATCCATAGTCCTAGGTATTTTTCTACATTTGATTGTTGTATTATTATGTTATTCACAGTAAGAGGTGGGTATGAGGGTATTTTTTTGTTCTTAGCGGTAAATACCATGTAGGATGTTTTTGGTGTGTTTATTGTAAGTAAGTTGTATTTGAACCATTCATTTATTAAGTCAAGGTCTTTTTGGGCATTGGCTATGATGTTGTCGAAAGATTTATCATAATAAAAGAGACATGTATCGTCGGCGTATAGTGTTAAGTTACCGGTTAATCCTATATTGTTTATGTTGTTTACGTAAATAAGAAATAGCAACGGACTGATGATTGAGCCTTGTGGACAGCCGAACGATGTCAGGTTTTGAATAGTGCTACTATAATTATCAATTTTTACCTTTTGTTTTCTATTTTGTAAAAATGATCTGAACATATTGAGAGCTGTACCAGTTATACCTATGTTATTTAGTTTTGCTAATAGTTTGTTATGGCTCACTGTATCAAAACATTTTTTTAAATCGATAAATATCCCCAAAACGTAATTCTTTTGATCAATGTTAGTTTTAATTTTTGTAAGTATGTCGATTGCCGCTGAAACAGTACTCGACCTTGGGCGGAAGCCATATTGTTCGTCAATGAGGATACCTCTCTGATCTAGAAATTTTTTTAGTCGATTATATAATACTCTTTCGAAAATTTTTGATATGATCGGTAGTACTGAAATGGGTCTGTAATTTCCTGGGTCCGATTTGTTACCGGACTTATAAATGGGACTGACTTTTGCAACTTTGAGCGAATCGGGAAATGTACCGTAATATAGGCATTTGTTTATGCAGTTTGTTAATCTGTCAAGAATTATATCTTTAAGGCATTTGATTGACTTTGTATTAATTCCGTCCAGTCCGGTGCTTGTGTTACTGTCCAGGTCATTTATAATGCGTTGTATTTCGTGTGTCGTGCACGGGGAGAATTCGTTTAGTGTTTTATCGTGTGGGTAGTTGGATTCGTACATTAGAGTGTTACCGTGGTTTGTGTGGTATGAGTGTGGTATTTTGTTAGCTAGGTCTTCACCTATTGACGTGAAATATGCATTGAAATAGTTACATATTTCATTACCGTCTGTGATGAGGCCATTCTCCGTCATTAATTTTGGGGGAGCACTGTTGTTCTTGATTCTATTTACCGCTAAATCGTTGATAAGATTCCACATTTTTTTTGGGTTGTTACTGTTATTTTTAAATTTGTTGTGATAGTAATTTTGTTTACGAGTTTCAATCATTATTCTCACTTTGTTTTGCTCCTCGGTAAAATTCTTTTGTAAGTGTTCGTCCTTCGGGTTAGTTTTAGACAGTTGCCATAAGTTGTTACGTGTGTTGATTGCATTTATAATATCTCTGTTTATCCAGTCGTTTCTCGGGGGATTAAGAAATTTAGTTTTTTCTACTGTATGATTTTGTATCTGTACTGATAAGAAGTTTTCCAGGTATTCATAGTCGTCATCGTCGTTATCGTATATCGCTTGCATTGTGTTCTCGTATAAATTCGTATAATCAATCGCTGTATATTGTACTTTCTTGTTTATTTTGGGTGCTAGTTTTCCTATTTCAACATAAATCTGTTTGTGGTCTGATAGGGAGGATTCAATTATTGACATGCTGAAAGAGTGGTTATCTATGTTCGAACAGACATGGTCCAGTATAGTTTTCGTTGTGGATGTCTCTCGAGTGTTGTGTGATTCGTCAATTTTGTTTAGTATTTTGTATCCGGCTTCTTTGGTAATGTGCATATATTTTTTTACGTCGCTGTTGGAGCTCAGAAGGTCAATGTTGAAATCTCCAAAGACTATAGCTCGTCGCCGTTGTTCTAATTGCGAAGAATAAGTTTCTAGGAAATTAGTCGTGTTTGTGTCCCCGGGTTTGTATATAGCTCCGATATTCAGTGATAACTTATCTATGCGTATCCATAAGTAGTGGTTCCCGTCTTCGTTTAATTCTTGTGTAGTCTCAAAGTTGATGCTGTTGTGAATGTATATTGAGACACCGCCTCCTCTGCTATTTTTTCTGTAACTGTAAACATGTTTGTAATTTGGTAATAGATACAAGTTAGCATCGCTATCAGATGTAATCCAAGTTTCTGTGAAAATTAGAATGTGGGTAGTTTTGGGTATGGTTTGTATTATGCATTGAATTTCATCAAATTTTCCAGCTTTTCGAATGCTTCTCAGGTTAGCGTAGAAAAATCTTAGCGATGATGGTGATGATGGGATATCTTCATATCTGTTGGTTATTTGGTGACATATTCCATTTGTATTGTATTGTGTTTCTTTTAGTGTTGTTGAGGTTAGTAGTTTTTTTGGTTGTTGTTGTTTACGACGATCGTCGGTACACCTTTTATGTACTTTATGATGAGGTCTTTTTCTCCATTTTCTACGCGTTTGTTCAGTTCATCTCTTAATGACTGTAGGAAACATTTTTGTGTCGGCGTTTGATCGGCATAGAATTGAATATTTTCGGGTAGTTTTATTTTGTTGCGCAGGAGATATTTTGGTGTTTCGGAATTATTGAAATAGGCTTTTATTGGTCGGTTTTTGTCATAGCTGTATTTTCCCAATCTCACTGTTTTTATAGGTTTAGGACAATCTTCTTTTAGTGACGTAAGCATTTTTATAACTTCATTACAATCATAGTCTTGTCTCGTCTTTAAATTTTTATCATTTGTTTCGGCGATACCCACTATTATGATATTTTTCTCTCGGTTAGTTCTGTCTTTAAGTTCTTGGATGATGTCTTCACTGTGAGCGATTGGCGTTTTTATTATTGGTATGTCGGTGACTATTGGGGTGTCGGTGCAATGTTTGGTTTTTATCTGTGTTATTTCATTTTCCAACGTTTCCATTTTATGTTGTGTTGTGATGTTGGTTAATTTAATATTTTCTATTTCTTTATTAATGATATTCATTTGTTGTGTGAAAAAAGTCGAATTTTGTTTTATTGTTTTTAGCTCGTTTTTTATTTCGGTAATTGTATTCTGAATTTGCTTTAGGTTTTCAGTCTGTTTATTTCCGAAGCTCTCCATGAAATTCATGATATCAGTCCGAAAAAGAGCCAATGTTTCATTATATTCATGTTCATCGCTACGCTCTTTTCGCTTCCTCAGGTTAACGTAGCTAGGAGCCACAGAATCTTCCATCTCGTAGTTTATTGTATTCCCGCTTTCGATTTCGTTACAATCGCTGCCGCTTAACAGCTTGGGCCTGGGCGACGCAGGAGGTGTTCGTTGTACATTCATCGCGTTGATTCACGGTCTGTGTGTGAGCGAGTTAAAAAATGGCAGCGCCTCTCTTTACTCGCGGTGAGGTGGGAGGGTGATTGCGCGGGCGCTGTTGACGCGAGCCTAGTTGCTCGGGCACAGAAAGTCGTTTGTTATATGCACTTTTGGAAACAAAATTCACTTTTAGCGTTATGCAAATATGGATTATTTTAGAGTAACACTATTACCCACCAAAAACATAAATGTAAAAAAGGAAAGCCAAGTTCAATACAAAACCTATGCTTAGTTGTGGGCTTCGCCGCAAAAAGAATGGAGATCTAAATGAGTACCAAGTTCTGTACAAAATCCAAATATGTATTTATAGGAACAAGATNGACGCGAGCCTAGTTGCTCGGGCACAGAAAGTCGTTTGTTATATGCACTTTTGGAAACAAAATTCACTTTTAGCGTTATGCAAATATGGATTATTTTAGAGTAACACTATTATCACTACGTACGAATATTTTAATGTAGATTAATGACACGCGTGCGCTCCCAGCAAGCGCCAGAGGTGAAGGTGAACTGTTACTCAGCGGCATCTGGTTAGACTGGCAGCCGACCCCAACATAGTTGAGAAAAGGCTAGGCAGATAAGGCTAACAATTTTTCAAATCAGCCCAGTAGTTGAGATTAGCGTGTTCAGACAAACTCTTCAGCTTTATAGTATTAAGTATAGATAGATATTCTACTGCTTATTTTAGATAACCAGCGGGTCTTAATCGCGATGAAATTGTTTACGTTTAAAGTTTAAAGGTTTACGATACCTTTTGTTGACTCACGTGGTCAACCCGTGACCACGTTCGGTGCAATTCGGCCGAAACGTCGGGAGAAAAAAGGTATCGTAAACCTTTACAATTTCATCGCGATTAAGACCCGCTGGTTATCTAAAATATGTGTACAAGTCGCGAAAGTTTAAAAACATTGATTCTCCTGCTTGTTTAAAATTATCTTCACTCCGCTTTGGTTAACTTCGGCCTTAACGCAGTCCCTACGTATGAGGTTGCGGTTTCCTTTGCACTTTTCACTGAACTTGATATGGTTTTAAACAAAAACGTCCAAGTTTTACGAAGTTACTTTAATAATATTTTAGAGGGTTGGAAAAGGAGATGTTTATGTTTGTTTGTTCATTAATAACGCCTTAATAATTGAGGGGTTTTAGAGTTTAGCATGAGTTTCAGACTTACTGGTGGTTAAGGATATAATGACACGACATATTTAAGTTTTCTTTAGTCCATTTAGTAGTTTCAAAGTATAACTTTTCAGTTCGAATTCTGTACAAAACCTGAGGTAACAAATTATTCTGAGAGCAAATATTTATATTCTCCGCCCAAACAGTTTAAAATACATAATAATGCAATATTACCGTCCCATTTGAAACTTGACAGTACCTATTAAATTTTAACCTGTGGTTAATCAAGTTAAATTTAAAAAAAAACAATAGTTTCCCTAATAACGGTGAAGTCGTCGTAAAAGTAAAGGAATCGTAACATAAATTCAGTAATTTCAGTTTCGTGTAGTCTTTCGATTAAAAGCGGACAGTTCACGGTTTGTCTTAATTGTCAGTTTAGCAGTAACAGTTTAATGGAGTAGTAAGTTTTCTAAAACATCGTTTGGTATATCGATTTGTGAAATAATGTTTTTGCTATAAAATATTAATGATGACTTCTTGTTTCTTCTACTACTACAGACAGTCAGATAGACAGACGGACAGGTGAGCCCTATTTTACCCTCTGTGCACAGAACCCTAAAAACAGAAAAATAATAGCAGGATTCCGTGCAACAAACGTGATATTTTGGCAGCTTTATAGATGGTACGGAGCCCTTCCTGCTCAATTCCAACTCACACTTGGGTGTTTTTAAGGGTTCCGTACCCAAAGGGTAAAACGGGACCCTATTACTAAGACTTCGTTGTCTGTCTCCACACTGTATTTCATTAACCGTGATAGCTAGAAAGCTGAAATTTTCACAGATGATGTATTTCTGTTGCCGCTATAACAACAAATATAATAACGCTATAAAAAACTAAAAATTATCAAAAATAAAATATTAAGGGTCCCCATACAATAAACGTGTTTGTTTCGTATTTTTCATAGATACTGGTACGGAACCCTTCGTGCTCAAGTCCAACTCACACTTGGCCGTTTTTTTTAAATATATGTTGATAAATATAAACTTAAGTATAGAATACTATAAATCTTAAGTGCGTGAAAGTTTCTTGTAATATTTTATTTACTTGCGCTTTCAAAATCACATAAATAACAGCAATTTGACATCTGAAACGTATTTGTTTGTAAGGATCTAATGTTTCATTTTCGCAATGTGCGTGATAATAATCTTAGATAGTATAAAACTTACTCCGGTAAATAAATATACAGAGACAATATTTCTCATTATCTAGTCTCATCTTTCTGTGTGAGAGGAGGCATGTGCCCAGCAGTGGGGTGATAAAAAGGCTGATGATGATGACTATTTTATGTATACAGAGTATATAATGTTATAACTTTTGAATATGTATTCTTATGTGTAAAAACAATGATTTAAATACCACTAATATTCAAGAATATTTTAATAAAAAATCTGATTAATCACCATTGTTTTAAAAAAAAAATCTTTAACGTCATATCACTTCTTTATGCGTCACAATTATGCCCTATAATTAGTTATTTTCATGACTATACATACATATATTGCCTCGTTGGTCTAGTTGTCGCATAGCCGACTGCTGATCACGAGGTCTCGGGTTCGATTCCCGGGACGGGCCGAAATCGCTTTGTGGGTTTTAGAAACTTTCACAAAGCAGCCCGGAGTTGGAAGTTGGTGATTGATACACCCGTGCATCGGAGAGCACGTTAATGTCGGTCCTGCGCCTGATCTCTCACCGGTCGTGTCGGATTGCCGTCCCATCGGGTTATGAGAGTGAGGGAATAGGGAGTGCACCTGTATCTGCGGAAATGCTTGTGCACTATAATATGTCCTGCGCGGCTGGCTGATCTCCTTATATGAGAACAGCCGCCCGCCGTGGCCGATAATCGGCTAGGAGGTCATCATCATTATTTTCATGAATAGAATCGTTTCAATTGATTCATGATACTCCATTTTTTTTTTCAAAAAATACTTAGATATTTAGTCAAAAATTCTGATATCCATACTGAATAATTGCAATCCAAAATTAATTAACAATTCTCAGAACAAACCGGAAAATGTAGCTAAAAATTTCGTGTAAATTCCACAAAATGTAATTCCTATTATTATGAAACCGATGAAGGTTTGAACGAACATTTTCGCTTAGAATTAATTCGAATTGAATTAAATCTAAACTCTGAATTTCATTCTTTAGTGAATGTGGTCCGTTTTAAGTATTTCAAGTCAAATATTTGAATGAAGTCAAGAGGACCCTGTGAAGTTTATGTTCTTATGCCTCGTTTAGTCAGTTGGTTCGTAGGAGAGTATAGTGAATTATTTTGGAGGATATTTATTGAACGTATTAAAACCTCATCCCATACAAAGAATAGAGGAATATAGAGGTTCACTGGCGACGAGCTAGCGCCAGTGGTTTCACTCGTGTCCCATGCAACTACTCCGCGCATCCGGATAAAAAGTAGTTTATTATAGCCTTCCTCGATAAATCGGCTATTAACACAGAACAATTTTCTCAAATCGGACCTGAGATTAGCGCGTTCCAACAAACAAACTCTTTAGCTTTATATTCTTATTAGTATAAAAGTAGGTAGGTATATACATATACTACAATCTTAATCCTCATATACCTACACTATATAATTCAACACGGATTCTCTCATTAGAGCTCAAGAATTTAATCGTACCTACACAGCCGTGACCAGATAACACAAACGCCACTCCTTTTTAGATAGATTGAAGGTCGTAGATATAATAGACTAGGCATTCCAAACTACGTTGGATGAGTGTGTTTTAAAACATCACTCGGTACCTTCGAGGGTATAGGTAGAATAAGAGATTTAAGCTCACAATTTTCATCAAATAATTCTTTAATATATTTAAGTAATTATACCGATATGGCTAGGACGAATGTTACTAGTGAAATGACGGCAGATAGGAGAGTATGGAAGAAGACAGCTGCCCCGACCCCAAATAAATTAGGACACCTAAGGCCGGTAATGATGGTAAGATGATGATGTTTAAGTAATTCAGTATACCATACATTACAAACTGGATTAAGATATATATTTATGATGCGAATGCCTATTTGTCTAAGTTTAAATTTGACACTTATGACTGAGTAAAGGTGAAGAAAAACACCTTGAAGAAACCTGGACTTAAGTCTGAAATCGCCACTCCGCCACGAGCAAGCGTGGTGATTAACGCTCATACCTTCTCTATTTGAGAAGTGGTTTATGCCTAGCAGTGGGAAAATAAAAGACTGATGACGATTTGAATACCAATGTGGTCAAAATATATTAAAAAAAAAAATTAAAATGATCAAAACAGTGACCTTATCAATAGAAATAACAACCAGACAACCTAGATTTGACTCATATTAATATATTACTAAATATTAGCGTCTACACTTTCACACATTAGTGTCGAAATCTACTAATTACTTAATTATCTAACGTTAACATTTAAAACAGACATCTAGGTCTTTCTAAAGGTTAGGTTGAAGGTTGAATGGTCAGTAATGTGTTAGATGAACGGCCTTGTATAGAATACATCTATCTCATTTATATCTATGCAAATTAATATAAATCTATACTAATTTAATAAAGAGGAAAAAAAATGTTTGTACCCTAAAGGCTCCGAAACTACTGAACTGATTTGAAAAATCTTTTACTGTTGGAAAGCTGCATTATCCCCGAATAACATAGGCTATATTTTATCCGGGTACGGACAGTGGTTTCCACGGGAGATGAGTGTTAAAAAATATTTAATTATATGTTTATTCAATTTAGTTTTTTTTTTAATTTTATCCTTATTTTAATTATATATACAAACTTAAATTACTAAATAAACTTTAATAAATATACAAAAAAAACTAAACTAAACTAAAAATCCCACCTACGAGTATTCTACTAACCCAAGTCTAAACGCAGCATTCAGGTTAAATAACCAAGTGCCCCGTGATAGAGGGTAGTTTGGACAAATTTGAACTTCGGCCAGTAATAGCCGAGGACTATCTTCAGCTATTTCCTCTTAAGAACTTCCTCGAGGGGTTCTGATGAAAATTGTTAAAGGGTAGCGTCGCCCATTTTGTTTTAAGAAATATGCGCACTTATTTTATTAAAGCCAAAGTCTTATAATTACTTTGACTGAATTAAACTTTGGCTGTTGTAATTATTGCGAGGGATTCTGGGTTCTGGCTTTAGGGTTATTTCGTGTTGATTTGTTTTGATGTGTTTTGTGTAAGTTTAGAGGTGACGATGGGTTAATGGAGACGCAATTATTATCTTCCTCGTAAAACTGTATTAGAAATATGAAAAAACCGGCCAAGTGCGAGTTGGACTCGCGCACGAAGGGTTCCATACCATCTATATATGGAAAATTAACGTATCTATTACCTAAAACTAGCCCACCAGTTAGACCGGTGTAAACTAGGCTAGTCTATTTATAAGATTATTATTAATACATATTATTGCATGAAGATTTGTTATCAAGTTATTAAATTTTCAATCAATTGATTTTATATAGAAAATTGCGTAATGTATCAAAATCAATCAGTATATCTCAGAATACATTTAAGTGGTACCCCGTAGGTTAAAAGCGGTTATTAACTTTATTAATTTGTATTTTCAAAATAGATTATTATATTACCTTCATTTATTTATTGATTAACATATTACTTTTTGCGTACGAAGGTGTTAGATTTAAGAGTTCAATACCTTTTATCGTTTAACGTAATAATTATAAATAAATTTCCCCTTACAGTGATTATACAGGCTGTTCTAAAAACCCCGTCTGACCGGTGAAGGAATTATTAGGTACCTACATGAGATTCCATAAAAATTTTCTCAGCTGCATACGAGTAAAAAAGAATTACCCCTCAAAAAAACGTAATAATATTTCATAAAATGACGAAAATCATATGGCAATACGGTTCAAGGGTCATCGTCTTCCGGGTAATGACTTCGTAAGGTCATGAACCCAAATAAATTTAAAATACAATAGTCGGCGGTGCCTTTGACTAGAGATGTACCTCTTTAAATATTATTAAAATTTCTAAATATCGATATCGATTGAACTCAAAAATATTTTGTGTCAAAGGTGTGATTGTCAAATTGATATTAATTTAACAGTGCCATTGCATTGTTAACTGCGGAAATCAATATTCTGTTTATCTCTGGATTTGCTTACTAGTGATAGAATTTTGATATTAGCCCCATACAAGTAATGTCAAATTCCTATCTCTGGTAAGGAAATCCAGAGTTAGATAGGTTATTGGGAACGGCCGTTAATTAATAATCTTCGTCTGCCTTGTGATGGTAATTCGTGTTTACACTTTTTGGATTATTTTTGCCGGGATTGTATTAATTTCACCAACTTCGTATCATAAGCCCAGTTCGTTATTATGTGTTATTACTCTATTACATGTAAATTATTCAAGTCACCATTCAGCACAATTATGATACATGTCGATAATAAAATTCGATAAATCGCAAAAAAGTGCGTCTCTAGTAAATTGGCTACTGATTTATGATACACGTGCCGCGGGCAGCGGCGCGCCTTTGAGACGCGCGGTGCGCCTTTGATAAGAGCCGCCAGCGCGCGGTGCGGGCTGTCGGCATATCCTCAAAGTTAAAAACACAATAGCCGCCACACTAATAAATCAAATACCACAGAAATCGGTGTTGTCGCTTTTTTAAAATTTGCCTGGTTTGGGGGAAAATGTAGCACATTTGAGGCAAAAAATAGGTTTTTCAAAATTCATTATTATTGTTGCTATGATGAATCTTTAAAGTTTTGTATTTTATTTGGTGTCGTGATTGCCTAACCTAAATTACCCTTATGAGTCTGACGGGGTAATCATAACATATTGTATGTTTTACCCCTTAAATTGTACTACAGCAAAAAACTATTATCTAAAACAAATTAAAATTAATAGCTGTGCGTATGAAAAATTTGTATAGGTATATGTATTTTTGATGTGTCTTATACTATATTTTCTATGTGTCTTGTACTATATTAATGATATTTATTTATTTTCATGTCTTTCTAAAGGAATAAAGGGTAAGTCTTCCGGAAAACTGAATATATATTTTAATCTTGCTAATTGGTGTTCCTATTAATGAATTAATTCTGTTACTAATTTAAATATGGTTGTTATTTTGTATGACTATGCCATCTATATCTATATCTATCTATCTTCTATACATATAATAAAACAGTAAAAAAATCGTGTCTGTACCTTTAATATTTTTAATAATAATAGAAAACAAAATATGTAGGGAAATTGAAAGAAGAATAAGAATTCGAAAAAAATAATTTGTCTGTTTGTATGTTTGCATGTTTGAATGTTTGTTTGTTTGTCTGTTTGCACACGCTAATCTCAGGATCCATTGGACGGATTTAGATGAAACTTGGCAGACATATAGCTTATATATCAGAATAACATATAGGCTACTTTTTATCCGGGTACGGGAAATAGTTCCCTCGGGAAGCCGCCGAAGCCGCTGGCAGAAGCTAGTGTACAAATAAAACGTAAACTTACATAACTGAAGTGGTAATAACCTAGTAACTAAGGCATCGGCCTGATCAAGGAATGGGAGGCAATAAACTAATCACTGATAGTCTTTTTATAAGATTTAGATAGATTTACCACTCCAAAAAAAAACATTTTTTCCTAAGCGTCAAACATCTTAGCAAAAATGATAAGTACCTACTAAATAAACATTAAGAGATCTTCAGAAAATTGTTCAGAATTCCACCTTTAGTTAAGAAATCCTAGATAATATCTCAAACGTATTACAGTGATCCACTTAACCCTATCCTAATATTTACTCAACCCTTCATCAAAAGAAAATCTCGGAATATCGAGTTCTCGAGTTCTTAGCCGTACTAGAAGTGTTTTAGTAAAGGTAAAACCGTAATTGATTCCTGAAAAGTTGAGGTTTAGTAAAAAATATTTTTGTGTAGTTTACAAGGATATTTTTGTCCGATTTTATTTGTGTCTTCAAAATTAATAACCGGAATATTATTTTGAAAAATAAAATTAAATGCTCCTTCCATTTTTTTTTTAGATATCTAAAAGCAGTTTTTGTTAATATTTGCATACATAAATATAGACACTTATTTGCTAGGTTATAAATATTTATAATGAATAAAAAAATGCCGTCTTTTTCCCCGCGATTATTTTGTTTCCACCGAGTATGTGTTAGCAGTTTCGTCAGTAAACTGAGATCTATCTAGAAACGGCAAGATGTAGAAGTAAGTGCAAACATCGTAAAGTTTATCTCATCTAAATATATGTCATCCGTGTTCGTCAGTTGAGTCTCGCAAATTACTTAGGAACTAAGTTCAGAGCTGTTTTTCTTTGAATAAAATACTTAAGAGAGCTAAAGTATGTATGTGTTTGAATTACATATTATAAAGATAATACTAACTCAATATTTTTCGATAAACGCAATTATTTTTCATTTAGGGTAATATCACATAGATATGATAAAATCCATTTTTAACTACGAATAAAATAATATTTTCTAATTTGGAAACCGAACTAAAAGTCACCTACTCAACGTTTACCATAAAACAGCCATGCTTATATGTATTAGACCGCAAAAATTCCATTTTATTTTTAACATCCAAATCGTTGGTACCAATTGACGTTCAAGTACCAAACAACAATGGTGCTATTGTACTTTCAACCCGATTACAATCCACAACGCACTCCGCTCTCCACATTTCCAAGAGCTCACGTCACCACCCAAGGGTTAAGTCAACCCACGTCTATATTACCGAAATATATTGATACCGACTTGTGGCTTTCTACATTTGATTGATATACCAACGATGACTAGATTTCAAAAAACAATAAAATCAGCAAATCATTAATGGTTTTCAACCCTCCTTCCACTGAGGGGTCGAAACAACATTTGGGTAAACCCTGCAGTATTTGGTTTGGCCATATGTCTGTATTTTAAATGTTCAAATAATGGTTTAATCTCGTTTCGGGAATGCAATGTGAATTTATTTAAGCGTGATTATGTAAGTTTTAATTTGACGTTGTCACGCTAGGGTTAATTGTTTTTTTGTACTGGCTATTTTTTGGTTAGTTAATTCGTATTGATTCTCTGGTACTGACTTGACTTTTTACTCTATTTATCGCATAAAAGTTATCATGAAATGTTTCTCGCTTTTCTCAAACGAGAACCGAGATAAATATATAATATAAAAATAAAATATTATTATTAATCTAGCCAGTTCTGCATGTAAAATATTGAAGTTTTCCTTTGTTACATTCCTGGAAAATAAGTAAAAAGGCATAGCTTAAACATGAAAAAAAAAAATGTTTTTTTTTTCATATTCTGTACAAATTTCTCAAAGTTCCAAATAATAAAAAAAATATTATGTGAACTGCTGGGAAAAAAGTAATATTATTCCATACTAAATTGAATCTTTTTAACTGATCGGTTGAAATCAATGCCCAATATACGTGGATTTCGACAAAGTTACGGAATGCGCGGGAATTTAAAAATACTTGGCATAAAGCTGGTCATTCGTTCGTTTCGTTCATTCGATGTATCGAGTTTAGGGTTGCTACACTATCAGTGACTAGTACTAAATATGATATGGGTTGTAAGGAATTTTATGAAAAGTTTTTTTACCTGATGTTCTTTAAAAGTTAATTTGAAATTTATTTGAACTTCCAGCAATTAAATTATGAAAGCTTTTTAAATAACACATACTAAATAACTTTATTAAATAACATAAAGTATAAAATGAAAAATAATAATAGCGTCCTAGCCGATTGTCGACCACGGCGGCTGTTTTCATATAAGGAGATCAGCCAGCTCCGCAGGACATATTTTAGTGCACAAGCATTTGCTGTGACACAGGTGCACTCCCTATTCCCTCACTCTCATAACCCGATGGGACGGCAATCCGACACGACCGGAGAGAGATCAGAAAAAGAAAAACATTCATTTTATTATATCATGATATTTAGAATACAGCTATTAACTTATTGTTACATGGTATTATTGGTGACAATTACAAACGTAATTCCTAGTAAGTACTAATATCTTTCTAATAACAGAATTCGTTTGCCTAAAGCTAGTCTAACATTTAATAAATGAAATTGACATCAAACTGTGGTCGAAAATAGGTATTATAATTAATGTTGTGGCAAAATTTACTAATGGTTAGCAATGTTTATGACAATTTTGCACGTTGTCAAAGTCCTGACCCGCGTTTATCTTCTCAAACCTTTTATGATGGGATATCATCAGATGACTCCTCACGCTGTGGCTGCGGCTTGGAGTGTTAGACTCTTACTGACTAAAACCCACCGTGTTCTTTCTTGAGCCCTTTGTGTACCAGGGCCGCGGTGACTCTTTCGAACAATCCTGCGGCCCCGGCAGGCTTCGTCCATATAGCCTAAAAAGTACCTACTGAATCAGTTTTGAGAGAGGAAATAGTGAAACGTGTTTTGGTTCAAGATGTATACTCGTTCGGGCTGGTCTCCAGTTGATGTATTAACTAAACTTCATCGTCATCACCATAACTGCTTATTGCCTTACCTAGGTTTCGCTTAACGTGGGTCAAATTTGCTGTCCTCAGCATAACCTATATCCTCACTCTTTTTAACCGGCTTCTCAAAAAGGAGGCCGTTCTTAATTTGATATATGTTTATATATGCTTTTGTCATACACGTCCTTTAGAATTCTCTCTAGTAGTAATCGTTCTAAAACGCCTATCCACTTTTCCCCACACCCAATTTTCTATTATCGGTTCTCCGAATAAAGTTTTTGTGTATTACTCGTATAGCTTCTAAAAGTGCCTTTATTCAATAAATATCTAAGTATAGAATCTTAATTGGAAGTGTCGTTTTCAAGATGTCGCACTAAAATTACTAGAATACACGGAGAAAGCAAATATTAAGGAGATTTTTAACCAAATTGGAATTAAATTGTATTGGAATTTTCGTCTCACTATTGTGAGAGTATTTTGAAATATTTACGAATATTTAAGGTTCATATAAAATTGTTTTTGCAGTTATAATTAACTAAAAATACACGCTGCAAAAATAACGTTGTTAAAATGAATGTGCTTATATTTTCCTCTCATTAATTATACTGATCATTGAATTATATTCAAATTAAACGACTAGAATTGGCAGTATAATTTATTGCTTAAAAGGAGAATTTATGTTTCGCAGCTTTTTTAATAGTCAACTTTGTCTAGACTTTTTACTATTTTCCAAAAGAATTACTTATATAAAACCTCTTCAGACTTTCTGGCTTCTGACTACCCGTAACGACTGCCAAAGANCTCAAAGTTAAAAACACAATAACCGCCACACTAATAAATCAAATACCACAGAAATCGGTGTTGTCGCTTTTTTAAAATTTGCCTGGTTTGGGGGAAAATGTAGCACATTTGAAGCAAAAAATAGGTTTTTCAAAATTCATTATTATTGTTGCTATGATGAATCTTTAAAGTTTTGTATTTTATTTGGTGTCGTGATTGCCTAACCTAAATTACCCTTATGAGTCTGACGGGGTAATCATAACATATTGTATGTTTTACCCCTTAAATTGTACTACAGCAAAAAACTATTATCTAAAACAAATTAAAATTAATAGCTGTGCGTATGAAAAATTTGTATAGGTATATGTATTTTTGATGTGTCTTATACTATATTTTCTATGTGTCTTGTACTATATTAATGATATTTATTTATTTTCATGTCTTTCTAAAGGAATAAAGGGTAAGTCTTCCGGAAAACTGAATATATATTTTAATCTTGCTAATTGGTGTTCCTATTAATGAATTAATTCTGTTACTAATTTAAATATGGTTGTTATTTTGTATGACTATGCCATCTATATCTATATCTATCTATCTTCTATACATATAATAAAACAGTAAAAAAATCGTGTCTGTACCTTTAATATTTTTAATAATAATAGAAAACAAAATATGTAGGGAAATTGAAAGAAGAATAAGAATTCGAAAAAAATAATTTGTCTGTTTGTATGTTTGCATGTTTGAATGTTTGTTTGTTTGTCTGTTTGCACACGCTAATCTCAGGATCCATTGGACGGATTTAGATGAAACTTGGCAGACATATAGCTTATATATCAGAATAACATATAGGCTACTTTTTATCCGGGTACGGGAAATAGTTCCCTCGGGAAGCGGGCGAAGCCGCTGGCAGAAGCTAGTGTACAAATAAAACGTAAACTTACATAACTGAAGTGGTAATAACCTAGTAACTAAGGCATCGGCCTGATCAAGGAATGGGAGGCAATAAACTAATCACTGATAGTCTTTTTATAAGATTTAGATAGATTTACCACTCCAAAAAAAAACATTTTTTCCTAAGCGTCAAACATCTTAGCAAAAATGATAAGTACCTACTAAATAAACATTAAGAGATCTTCAGAAAATTGTTCAGAATTCCACCTTTAGTTAAGAAATCCTAGATAATATCTCAAACGTATTACAGTGATCCACTTAACCCTATCCTAATATTTACTCAACCCTTCATCAAAAGAAAATCTCGGAATATCGAGTTCTCGAGTTCTTAGCCGTACTAGAAGTGTTTTAGTAAAGGTAAAACCGTAATTGATTCCTGAAAAGTTGAGGTTTAGTAAAAAATATTTTTGTGTAGTTTACAAGGATATTTTTGTCCGATTTTATTTGTGTCTTCAAAATTAATAACCGGAATATTATTTTGAAAAATAAAATTAAATGCTCCTTCCATTTTTTTTTTAGATATCTAAAAGCAGTTTTTGTTAATATTTGCATACATAAATATAGACACTTATTTGCTAGGTTATAAATATTTATAATGAATAAAAAAATGCCGTCTTTTTCCCCGCGATTATTTTGTTTCCACCGAGTATGTGTTAGCAGTTTCGTCAGTAAACTGAGATCTATCTAGAAACGGCAAGATGTAGAAGTAAGTGCAAACATCGTAAAGTTTATCTCATCTAAATATATGTCATCCGTGTTCGTCAGTTGAGTCTCGCAAATTACTTAGGAACTAAGTTCAGAGCTGTTTTTCTTTGAATAAAATACTTAAGAGAGCTAAAGTATGTATGTGTTTGAATTACATATTATAAAGATAATACTAACTCAATATTTTTCGATAAACGCAATTATTTTTCATTTAGGGTAATATCACATAGATATGATAAAATCCATTTTTAACTACGAATAAAATAATATTTTCTAATTTGGAAACCGAACTAAAAGTCACCTACTCAACGTTTACCATAAAACAGCCATGCTTATATGTATTAGACCGCAAAAATTCCATTTTATTTTTAACATCCAAATCGTTGGTACCAATTGACGTTCAAGTACCAAACAACAATGGTGCTATTGTACTTTCAACCCGATTACAATCCACAACGCACTCCGCTCTCCACATTTCCAAGAGCTCACGTCACCACCCAAGGGTTAAGTCAACCCACGTCTATATTACCGAAATATATTGATACCGACTTGTGGCTTTCTACATTTGATTGATATACCAACGATGACTAGATTTCAAAAAACAATAAAATCAGCAAATCATTAATGGTTTTCAACCCTCCTTCCACTGAGGGGTCGAAACAACATTTGGGTAAACCCTGCAGTATTTGGTTTGGCCATATGTCTGTATTTTAAATGTTCAAATAATGGTTTAATCTCGTTTCGGGAATGCAATGTGAATTTATTTAAGCGTGATTATGTAAGTTTTAATTTGACGTTGTCACGCTAGGGTTAATTGTTTTTTTGTACTGGCTATTTTTTGGTTAGTTAATTCGTATTGATTCTCTGGTACTGACTTGACTTTTTACTCTATTTATCGCATAAAAGTTATCATGAAATGTTTCTCGCTTTTCTCAAACGAGAACCGAGATAAATATATAATATAAAAATAAAATATTATTATTAATCTAGCCAGTTCTGCATGTAAAATATTGAAGTTTTCCTTTGTTACATTCCTGGAAAATAAGTAAAAAGGCATAGCTTAAACATGAAAAAAAAAAATGTTTTTTTTTTCATATTCTGTACAAATTTCTCAAAGTTCCAAATAATAAAAAAAATATTATGTGAACTGCTGGGAAAAAAGTAATATTATTCCATACTAAATTGAATCTTTTTAACTGATCGGTTGAAATCAATGCCCAATATACGTGGATTTCGACAAAGTTACGGAATGCGCGGGAATTTAAAAATACTTGGCATAAAGCTGGTCATTCGTTCGTTTCGTTCATTCGATGTATCGAGTTTAGGGTTGCTACACTATCAGTGACTAGTACTAAATATGATATGGGTTGTAAGGAATTTTATGAAAAGTTTTTTTACCTGATGTTCTTTAAAAGTTAATTTGAAATTTATTTGAACTTCCAGCAATTAAATTATGAAAGCTTTTTAAATAACACATACTAAATAACTTTATTAAATAACATAAAGTATAAAATGAAAAATAATAATAGCGTCCTAGCCGATTGTCGACCACGGCGGCTGTTTTCATATAAGGAGATCAGCCAGCTCCGCAGGACATATTTTAGTGCACAAGCATTTGCTGTGACACAGGTGCACTCCCTATTCCCTCACTCTCATAACCCGATGGGACGGCAATCCGACACGACCGGAGAGAAATCAGAAAAAGAAAAACATTCATTTTATTATATCATGATATTTAGAATACAGCTATTAACTTATTGTTACATGGTATTATTGGTGACAATTACAAACGTAATTCCTAGTAAGTACTAATATCTTTCTAATAACAGAATTCGTTTGCCTAAAGCTAGTCTAACATTTAATAAATGAAATTGACATCAAACTGTGGTCGAAAATAGGTATTATAATTAATGTTGTGGCAAAATTTACTAATGGTTAGCAATGTTTATGACAATTTTGCACGTTGTCAAAGTCCTGACCCGCGTTTATCTTCTCAAACCTTTTATGATGGGATATCATCAGATGACTCCTCACGCTGTGGCTGCGGCTTGGAGTGTTAGACTCTTACTGACTAAAACCCACCGTGTTCTTTCTTGAGCCCTTTGTGTACCAGGGCCGCGGTGACTCTTTCGAACAATCCTGCGGCCCCGGCAGGCTTCGTCCATATAGCCTAAAAAGTACCTACTGAATCAGTTTTGAGAGAGGAAATAGTGAAACGTGTTTTGGTTCAAGATGTATACTCGTTCGGGCTGGTCTCCAGTTGATGTATTAACTAAACTTCATCGTCATCACCATAACTGCTTATTGCCTTACCTAGGTTTCGCTTAACGTGGGTCAAATTTGCTGTCCTCAGCATAACCTATATCCTCACTCTTTTTAACCGGCTTCTCAAAAAGGAGGCCGTTCTTAATTTGATATATGTTTATATATGCTTTTGTCATACACGTCCTTTAGAATTCTCTCTAGTAGTAATCGTTCTAAAACGCCTATCCACTTTTCCCCACACCCAATTTTCTATTATCGGTTCTCCGAATAAAGTTTTTGTGTATTACTCGTATAGCTTCTAAAAGTGCCTTTATTCAATAAATATCTAAGTATAGAATCTTAATTGGAAGTGTCGTTTTCAAGATGTCGCACTAAAATTACTAGAATACACGGAGAAAGCAAATATTAAGGAGATTTTTAACCAAATTGGAATTAAATTGTATTGGAATTTTCGTCTCACTATTGTGAGAGTATTTTGAAATATTTACGAATATTTAAGGTTCATATAAAATTGTTTTTGCAGTTATAATTAACTAAAAATACACGCTGCAAAAATAACGTTGTTAAAATGAATGTGCTTATATTTTCCTCTCATTAATTATACTGATCATTGAATTATATTCAAATTAAACGACTAGAATTGGCAGTATAATTTATTGCTTAAAAGGAGAATTTATGTTTCGCAGCTTTTTTAATAGTCAACTTTGTCTAGACTTTTTACTATTTTCCAAAAGAATTACTTATATAAAACCTCTTCAGACTTTCTGGCTTCTGACTACCCGTAACGACTGCCAAAGATGTTCAAATGACAGCCGGGACACACCAGTTTATCGTGCCTTCCGAAACATGGAAGAACTCATTATGACAAGATCACCCATCCACGGGCCGACCGCGCCAAGCGTTGCTTAACCTTATGATCGATCGATCCGCGCGGCTTTGACTTAGCCACGAGCTCTTCCTTGGCTTCACCCTTAGTAAAGTAATATTTCTTCTAGAAAAAACTCAGCAGAGTCAACCCTACCTCCATAGGATCGGTATGACTGAAATGAAATGCAAGGATTGTTTGCTTTCATCCGAATATTAAGGTGGATCCACTGCTTTGTACTGTATTCGAATGAACCCTATCCGCTCGGCCACTGTAGGGTTAAAAACCTTACTTTTATTGCTTCATACCAATTTTTGGCCAATACATGTTCCTTGTATGGATTTTGGAGGAAAAAAATGGGAAATGTGAGGCTATGACATTTATTGCGACTGAATTTTGAATTAGACTATTGAATTCCTGAATCTGCCTATTAGCAATGATGGTTAAATCGCTGTTTTGAACAATAATTTTAACCAAAGAATATATCACTAATAGAAGAAAGAAAAACCTTGTAGGTGCTTTTTCTGAAATTAAAATATTGGAGGATTATCCTTCTTCGCCAGGATTTTAAAAAGTCATGATAAAAGCAGACAATTGCTGTACATGTTGTATATTACTGCAAAGTTTTATCAAAATCCGTTCTATAGTTTTTACGTGATTGAGTAACATATTTATCAACACATCACTTTTTTTTATCGACGGGAAATCATCAGTATGACCCATCCCGCTGTGGGTGACAGCGTGATGGAGTGTCAGACTTTTACTGACTAAAACCCACCGTGTTCCTTCGGGAGCCCTTCGGGAGAACAGATCACTTAAACGTTCATAATGAGTATTGTATAAGGTAATTTAAGAACTACAGAAGATTGAACATGATGTACTTTTTCATCGATGAGTATAGTATAGTATGATTGTCCGGCAGTTAACCCATTACCAATTCTGTTGGTTTAATTGCTCGGAATTTTAACTTCCTGTTTTTATAGCTTGCCCCAATTTTGGGTACTTGGCAATGTGCTAAGGTTAAGACAAAGTCGTCTTTGTTTTGAATGTGGGTAGAAGTGATATTTTGGTTGACAACCTATTTGTATGTAGATAGGTATAAGTAAGAGACGAAAAGCTTTGTGGTCACGTTTTTGTATTAAAGTTTTTGAACCAATTATTGTCACAGAGATTTGTCGTGGCAAAGATTTCAAAACAAACTAAGATGTACTTAATGGTTTTATAGAATCATGGTTTCCTAGATACCTACTTATAATGATTGGCCTAGCCTTTTTCGTCACGGGTTCCTGGATAGAAACACCTCATTAACATAAGTTATCAGCTTTCAAGCTATAATAATATTTTACCTTACAACATACAACTTCTATTGATCACCCATCCACTTCCTAACCTCACTAAGTACGCTTAACCCGACAAAAATACCGTTCAATATGGGTAATGTATTGCACGAATCTCTTTGATACCGACATGTATTTATTATGTAAATAACGTTCATTGACTGTTGGACCGAGCATTTATGACGTCACACTTGTTGCCAATTCCACGATTAACAAACAAATGACCTACAGGTATGTTGCTAGGCGTTGCTAGGCGTAGGCATTTGTTTATAGTCACTATGCTAGGAAACCTACGCTGACTAGCATGTAAAGTGTGTTTATCGATTGGATCTATGCTGACGAAGATGTTAAATAAGGATTTAGATATTTCCCTGTTGTTGTTGTGTGTGTGTAAATTTCTTGGAATAGGTATATAGCTCTTTATTTAAGACAAAAATTGAAAAAGACTTTGTAAATATTAAAGTACCTTTTGCCTAGGTAAGCTGTAATTTGTGTTGGATACAATATTTTTGACAATGATGGTGAATATGGTATATGTATGATGAATATTAAGAATATAGTGATCCTTATTTGCAGATTTCTCATAACATAACAACCTAGCCAGTTTTCTCACAACGTTCTTCTTCAACAATCACAAGTGCCCAAAATACAACTACAAAGTACCTCAAAAGACTGAAAAATCACAAAGATATTTATTCGATTTCTACCAGAAAAAAAGACTAGTCTTTTCCATACTAAATTCTTATTTAAAACACACGAGCCAAGTTCTTGAAGTAATCTAAGAGTTCCGAGCTAAAGCTATCAGTGTTCGGACTGAAGTTTCAAGAGTACAGAACTCCTTATATTTATACTGATACGTTTTTAAACAATCCGATTTTCAGGAAGTATTTTTATCTTAAATTGTATTGTTTAGTCTGTCTAGAAGAGCTCGTGGCTAAGTCAAAGCTGCGCGGATCGATTGATCATAAGGTTAAGCAACGCTTGGCGCGGTCGGTCCGTGGATGGGTGACCATCTTTTCATAACGAGTTCTTCCGTGTTACGGAAGGAACGATAAACAGTGGGTCTCGGCTGTCATTTGAACATATTTGGCAGTCGTTACGGGTAGTCAGAACAGAAAGCCAGAAAGTCTGACAACCAGTCTTACCAAAGGGTGACAGGTAACTGGGTTGTGGAGGTCAGATAGGCAGTCGCTCCATGTAAAACACTGGTTCTCGGCTGCATCCGGTTAGA
>NWSH02000162.1:4401404-4429125 GCA_002382865.2 Heliothis virescens | reverse complement strand
TACCAAAGGGTGACAGGTAACTGGGTTGTGGAGGTCAGATAGGCAGTCGCTCCATGTAAAACACTGGTTCTCGGCTGCATCCGGTTAGACTGGAAGCTGACCCCAACATAGTTGGGAAAAGGCTAGGCAGATGATGATAATTGTATTGTTTAGTCTGAGTCTTTTATATTGTTGATACATTTTTCTGTCTAGAAATAATAAAATTCACTACTGTTAGAGTTTAACATTTTGATTATTTGGAGAGTCTTACCAAAGGCTTTAGTATTACCCAGGTAACTGGGTTGAGGAGATCAGTTAGGCAGTCGCTCCATGTAAAACACTGGTACCCAGCAGCCTCTGGTTAAAACTGGAACCCGACCGCAACATAGTTTAGGAAAAGGCTAGACATATGATGATTATGTGAAGGATCAATATAGCTTCTCAAAGGCCGTCCCCAATATTTTATCTATATAGCTTAGCTTACTAAAGACATAGGAATTTGTCAAAATTCTATCTAGGCAAATCAATAATTTTATAGATTATTGGGAACGGCCGTAAATGTATCATCGTTTTCCCTAGAAGTGGCTTATATTTGATGCCTACGTTAGTTTACTAGTTAACGGGTTACTAAGGTTTACTAATGAAGTTGTAAACATAGGTTATACTAAGGAAAATTCATGTACCTTCCAGGAATTCTCGTTTCAGCAGAAGTTGCCAAAGGTACGGGGTTTACAGAACTAAACTACACACAGGTTTCATGTTTGTTTGTCTATCCTAGATTTGTTTGTAAACGCAACCACCATAAAGAGTGAACTGCTAGCTCAAAAATAGAAATCCATTTCCAAAAATAAACAATATCAAAAACTAGACAAAACGACGAAGATAAAATTAAGAATCGCCACCATTTTTTTATCAATAAAAATCCCTTTTTAACCTTTGACAAATCGTCCAATATCCCAAAATTTATAGTCTACAAATAAAGAGGGTAATTTTATGCATCTCGCGACAGAATTTATGGGTACACCAGACAATACATCTATTTCCAATACTTGAAGATGGGGTATATTTTTTGTCTAGCATGACAAAGAGCTGTTGCCTTAAATCTGCTCGCCTGTGTAAACCCGATAACCGAATCTCGTAGTTAATGAAACAGCTCCTGAAATTGCTCCTGAAATTCCATAAATACAAGACTCTTTGACTCCAACCTTTTATTTATGGCGATGAGGTGAATTTTAAGTAGGGTTCTAGTCATTTAATTAATGATTGCAAATATTTATTTTGGTTGGGCTTTAATAGTTTTACGTTTTTGATAAATTGTGGTTTTGTGCTTAGGTTGTATTAAAATTATTGAAAAATTATTTGTTTTTTGTTTTAGTCTCTTTATGTATGTATGTACTGATAAGACCAAACCTAATTGCCTAGCGAAGTTTTATTTATGATGTACAGACAATAGCAGGTCAACGTATACGAAATCTGTCAAATTTTACCAATAGAATATTTACCTTTCGCTATTGTGATAAGGTTGAAAATCCATTGCAGAAATTTGACAGACTGTGGTAACTTGAGTAGTCTGTACCTACAGATTTGAACCGACTTCTATAAAAATATAAGTGTCATTAAAACTATTTTTGATCATTTTTCAAAAGAACAATAAAAACCAAATTACATCGACCCATAAAACCCCACCAGCAATAAAATTAAACTTATCACAATTTTCAAGATTTATAGAAGATTATTCAAAAGTATTACTCCCCACTTATCCCAGGTTTCCGCTGGTTGGACCTAACTATTAATCATGACTAGTTTCCAGACCACTGTAATAGTCTGGATCCCACACCTGGCTCACAGACGATTTTTAACCGACTTCTTATAAAAAATGGTTCAGTTTTAAGACAAATTGACCACTTAAAGCTTTCTAGAAGACTTTGAAAGTTATTAACTAGTTCTTGTTATAAGAATGCTTGAATTTTCTTAGTCAATTAAGCAATAATAGCTGGGCGGATTTCTAAGAAAATTTATTATTAGATTTATTACCAATCTGAATTAAAATATTCGGTATTTTTACCCCTATATTTAAATTGAACCCTGAAATCTATGCTGCGCAATAAAAATTACGAACTTAATAAAATCAGCCATTGTACACTAATTTGTTTTACATGGTGTTAACTAAGTATTACCATTTAGTTAGAACAACCACAAATCACCTTATTTTTACGAAATTCTATGCAAAACAGATTATACGACTAAGTTCTTTGTCGCCTGTGTTTGTCTCTTTGCCATAAACACTAAAACGACAATACAGATTTTTTTCACCAATAAGTAGGATATTAATGAGGAATATTTTAATTTATAATATGTATCCGTGCAAAACTAAGGCCAGGGACTAGTTTTAATATAAAAAAAAATACGATGACACTTAACCCTCCAATGCGCAGCAACTGTATAGTGTACATTAAAAGCGAGAACTGTCAGCTTCCCACAGCATTACACATTATTATCTTAAAAAGAAGAATATAAAAATATTACCTTTACAACGTGTCGGCGACTAGACACCATATCTCAGGTTTTGTTCATTGTTTTGTGTCATTAACCATGCAAAAACATTTCATATACTGTGAAGTGTATGTACTACAGACATGAATCTACCACAATGTGTCTTTCTTCAATAGATTTTCAACCTTATTACAATAGTTGAAGGTTAATGTTTGATTGGTAAGATTTGACAGATTTCTGATAGTGTCTGTACATAAAATATAAATTACGTGTTTGTGTTTAAATTACAATAATAATCTCCGTTTCTGAAATACTTCTGAGAATAATAAGGTGTTTTCTCTGTACTTCATTATTGTGTTATTTCTTGTGGTTTCTGCAATAGTATGCATACATTCGAAAAACTTTTCATACAGTCATTGGTGAAAGAGATGTGTGAAAAAGTGTGTGTTGAGACACAAAATTGGTAAGTTAATCATAAAATTCAATCCGATATTCAATTTTCTGAAAACAGCCTCAAATTCTTTCAAGAACACAGAGTTAACAAAAATAATCCCATTGGCATATATCCTTACCTATTTTCATGATACGCATGTATAAACGAGTATTACACCAAAAGGCGCTCTCGTAAAATAATTTTCGCCAAAGAAAAATAAAAGTTAAATAGAATATTTTCCGGAAAAATCTTATTTTAACATCTTTTCCTCATAGCGCTGTCATACTCACTTTTCTCTTACAGGTCTTCTTTGAAAAAAAAATCGCGTTGAAAATTCCCTTACGGGTTAACCTACACCTTTTTGAGGCAGAATAATCGTAATTACAAATTATACGCAAGATTTTTTTACGGTATGAAGTTTATTTTTAATGCCTTTGTTTTTTTTTTGCGAAACCAGAATAGGTTTCGCAAAAAAACTAGCTTCTGCCAGCAGCTTCGACCACGTAAAACTTAAAATCCCGTTTTTTCCATTCCCTTGAAAATTTCGGGAAGTCCTTATTTCGCGTGAGAGTCTTAAGATGAACCTCTGTGCAGAATTTCATTTTTTTAGGGCCTTGCGTTGATGAGTCAGTGAATGAGTCGAGACTTTGATTTTTATATGTATAAGGATGTAATTTCAAAGAGGAATATACTTTTTTCATATTTAGGCAAATTTCATGAAATTGTAAAACTAATATGTTTTGCTGTGAAGTTAATTTAAACATTGGTATTTCCTGTATGTATTCCCTAAGTACAGTACGTAGGTGTACTGTGCACGGCACACCCACGATTTTTCGTGTAATTACATAATAAGCCTTCTAGCAGGATAAGCCTTGTATGTATAAGGAAGATAATATTATAGGGGGAAATTTGAAGTTTAAGGATATAACACTGGTTTTGACACTTACTTACTGTCCTCTTTTGATAGAGGTCGATGCTAGCTACTTCCAGCTCTCGAGTAAAAATTAACCTATAACTACAGATTAATCAAAAAATCATTGGTCTCTGTGATACCGTCCATTCATATCGATTTAGCTGTTTTAGCATAAAAGCATAACAAACAAAGTCAATAACACGATCCATATTCCAGTGTACGAAAAAATGGAGATATACAAGTACTAATGCTGCTTTTCTTGCATGGTAATTGAAAGTACTAAAACCTCACAATAATTCTTAGCCATTTATTTGGCAATATAAATTACACATGATACATTTGACAAGTGATTTAAATTTGGAACTAATGGTAGATATTTCTAAACTGACGATAGCTTCCAGCGATCTGCAAATGTTTTTTTAATCGCAGTGATGCGTACGCGCAGGTGCAACTTCGCCCGCCAGATGCCACGTCGCGTGTATTCGAACACGCCATGTTGCTTGCAAATTGCGCAGCGATTTAGGGTTAACATAGTTTTTTAATACATTCTATGGTCAAGCAATTTTGTGGTAGCCTTTGTTAGTATAATTTAACAAATACGTCTATATGACAGAAGGCAGTTGTTTAATTTTGGTAAAATAATTATATTTTTATTTAAGTAATACCAGCGGTTTCACCCGCTTCCCGAGGGAACTATTTCCCGTATCCGGATAAAAAGTAGCGTTGATGTTATTGTGATATACAAGCTATGTTACTGACAAGGTTCATCAAAATAAGTCCAGTAGATTTTTCGTTAAATAGGGATGTATTTAACGAAAAAACTACTGGACTTAATTCAAACATCTTCACAAACTTCACATTTATAATATTAGTAAGGTTCAATGGTTCGGGTACAGTTGCACTTGGTCATTTATTTAAGCTGAGCATTCGTTCTGATTGTGAGAAGTTGGCATCGTGTATCAAATGAATCCATCTTGTCATATTGTCGTAGTTCTTGACAGTTACGCGACTCCAATGTGATTTACATCGGATCGTTCAGTTTCGTACGCAAAATAAACTGAGCATTGACTATAATTCAAGACAAAGTATATAATAAAAACAGATGAATCCTACATCCATTTCGAATTTAATTATAAATAAATATGTTTTTTCTTACTTCAAGATAGTAAAACAAGCCCATTAACCCTTCGAATGCGCAACCAATTTACAGTACCTATTTCATTTTATTTCTTTTAAGACACATTTAAGTAATTATATTATTTGCAATGACAGCTAAAGAAATCCACTTACATGTTATCAGAAAAAATAGTTGAATCTTCGAAGGTCGAAGTAAAAACAATATTTTTACTTGGAAAAACTTAGATTATTTTTTTCTTAAATAAACTGCTCCTGAAGACAAAATACTTGGGCGTAGGGACCAAGTAAATAGTTTTTAGAGACCCCAATCTTGTGACATATGTGGGACGTAAATTCTTGAGAGTATTTGCGCACGATTACTTGCTACATTGAATAATGACACCTACTGGCCTTCTTTTTTTTTTCATTTTTTATATTAAGTTTTTTTTCTAAAATGCTCTGTTTGAAACACATCAGACCTGGTGTTTAGTATCAATTTTTTGAAAACATAAGTCAATACGAGTCAAAAATCTAAAGTAATTTTCTGAAAACATAAGTTAACAATCTAGTTTTCTCCAGTGGTGAAAATGACTGCTTTAGGTTAAGTCTGGGTTAAAAGCGACTTAGGCCCAAAAACACAGACAAAATGAATGTACGTTTTTCTAACAACTGTTAACTTTGATAATTGAACGTCAAAATTCACAGTAAAAGAAAATTAACGTTTTTGCTGTCAGTGAACTTAAGCCTTATTAGTTTGTATGGTACACGTAATAATAAGATATACATTCTAGGTACTTACACACAGCAGTGGTCAAAATCTATTGTCATGCAGGATAACGATATTATATAAGTCAGAGTTACCACTACTGATTGCTAATTAAACCGCTAGTGGCGGTTAAAACGAACCCTCTAACATATTCTAATAATACACTAGTACCGCTCCAAGGTTTCACCCTCAAAGGTTTACTGATCAAGCGCATCGTATAGCTATTCTGTAGTTTTTGTTTGACTGTTAACGTTGAATGCATCCATACGGGTAACTGGCTTGAGGAGTTCAGGCAGTCGCTTCGTGTAATACACAGAAGTACTTAGGTAGACTGGAAACCGTCTCCAGCATAATCGGGAAACGGCTAGGCAGATGACTGTTAAAGTCTTACGGATCTACTTAAGCTTATTATCGATCGATCCGAGCGGCTATTGATAAGCCACGAGCTCTTAAACTTCGGTACCAATACAATAAAAGGTTTTTTTAAACCCAAATTTCTGAGAAAACCCAATCCTAATAAACAGATTAACAAACAGCTTTTTTTATTAATACAGATTTTTTCCGAACGAAATCTTTAATACAATTAAGTTTTTTACTTCATTCGCATAAACCCAGATAGAAGTGACCCAGTTTGTTGAACAAAATACTTAAGTTTTTTTACAAGTTTCCGATGACATTGTTGCGATTTTTATTGGCCGATGTACCTATAATAAAATAATTCATTTATTTTATAACTTTAATAAATTTGTTTAGCATTTTGTTTTTTACGTGTGTTTTTTAGGGTTAACGAGTTTTTTTTAAATATTTGCCTGTTTTTAGTTATGTAATTTAAGTGTGAAAAAATATTTGTATGAAGATAGTTTTTGTTAAACATGGCTTGATTGTCATTAATTCATTTAAAGAGATATGCTTGCCTGTTATAAAATTACCTTCAAAAATAGCTCGAAAAAACTTAAAATTTCGTATTTTATTAATGCAATAAACGCATAAAAGCTTGGGCAATATTATCCAGGGGTCCTGGAAGTATTGACCTACTTCGCTGCCAATTCGATTCCCCGGCCGATAAAATACAATGGCTTTTTAATGTCCAAATTTTCGTATTTTAAATCGGATGAGATTTAGACCCTACATGGAGATAAGCTGTCCCCTATTATTTAGGGCTTAATCCTCTTAACATAGACTATGGAATAATCCGTGACGTCACTATATATAGCCATAAAGATAGATTTTGGTAAACCAGTTGTCTGCGGTTGTCTTACGGGAAGATTTTTTAAGATTAATTGATATTAAGTTTTATGTTTGTACAACGGTTTCACCCGCGTCCCGTGGGAACTACTCAGCGCACCCGGATAAAAAGTAGCCTAAAGCCTTCCTCGATAAATGGGCTATCTAACACTGAAAGAATTTTTCAAATCGGGCCAGTAGTTTCTGAGATTAGCTCGTTCAAACAAACAAACTCTTCAGCTTTATAATATTAGTATAGATGTGAACTTATTTTTTATTTTTGCATTTTGTTTTGAATTCGGATAATCATTAAATCTGTAGTTTAAGCAGATGGGAATAAGGAAGGTTACTTAAAATGTATTTAAGATTATATCCATCTGGCATGCGCTTGAGGACAGATTAAGTTAATCATTGACAATTTATTTATTGCCTTACATATTATTAGGGTTAAATAACCATTAATTATTATAAATTCATTGACTTCACTTGTTTCACAATTGAAAAATAATTTTAATCTTGAGTACTTACAGAACTCTGACACTTTCCTGGTTTCAAACTTATATACCTAGCTTCTTGGGAGTTGCCTTTTTAACCACTGAACCACATCACAAGTAAAATACTTTAGCGGTGTTTTTTATTTAACCCTGTAAGCCTAGTAAAAGTTAATTTAACCAAACAAGACAGCTCAAACTATCAGTTAATACTAACGTTATTAGTAACCGGTTCATTAATCTTCGTTTATTAAATGAAACCGGTTTATTATGATTTACGGTTTACGTGAAAAAAAAATACGTTATTACGGCTATTTTTTTTCGGTAATCCTGGATTTATTGGCTCACTGGTTTATCTAAATCGTCTGAAGTAAATGTACTCGTGAAAGAAAATATTTTGTTTATATAAAATATTCAGGTAATATATTAGTTCACTGGGTTTTCTGTTTGGAACGAGATAGGAGCAATTTATTCAGGTGTTTTTGAGTGTTAACATTAAACTTTGTAAGTAACCTGTAATTTGTAAGTTTATACAAAAGACACATGGTACAAAAGACACACAATTAGGTTATCTAGAAAGTTTTATAAGAAAACTAGCTTCTGCCAGCGGTTTCACCCGCGTCCCGAGTGAACTATTTCCCGTACCCGGATAAATAGCCTATGTTGTTCCTCAGGGTCTATTCTATCTCTGTACCAAATTTCATCAAAATCGGCTCACTGGTTAAGGCGTGAAAGCGTAACAGACAGACAGAGTTACTTTCGCATTTATAATATTAGTAGGGATTAGTTGTTCCCCGCGATTTCACCCGCGTTCGGGTCAACTTTTTTTTCACAACTAGGTACTACATTAATAATGCCGGTGTCGGTCGAGCCGTCCAAGCATGATTCGATGACCAGAAAAATAGGGGGTGACTTTTATATTATCTAGCATACAATTTGAATATTTTGAAGCCATACTTTGTAACTGCAAACGTATTTTACAATAACTGTACAATATCGGCGTATTTTTTCAGTATTTCTATAGTGCAAACATGCAAAGCTGTGACGTCGACTGGTCAAAAATGCGAAAAAAAATACATTACATGTACAGGCACAAACCTCAATTTGTCTAATTTCTTCAATAGATTTTCAACCTTATCTCAATAGCGGAAGGTTAATATTCGATTGGTAATCTACAGATTCCAGATTGACTTGCTGACGTCTGTATATTTTGTTTTCTTTCACACGTGTCATTACTTACTGAAAAGCTACCATGTGGCTTGGACAGAATTCTACAAGGCTCGGACGAGGCCAAATCTATACTAATATTATAAAGAGGAAAACTTTGTTTGTTTGTTAGGTTGTAATGAATAGGCTCAAAAACTACTGGACCGATTTTAAAAATTCTTTCACCATTCGAAAGCTACATTGTCCACGAGTGACATAGGCTATATTTTATCCGGGTACGGGCAGTAATTCCCGCGGGAAAACGGCTTGTTTTTTAATAATAAAAATCTAGTCTTGTCTTTGTCTGGTACAAATATTCGAGCTCATATTTACGGCAACAAACCGAGTGCTCTATTATCTATGTCCCCAGTCCTAAAGCTATACACAGACTGCAGTGATGTTACAAGGCACACCAGTCGATGTAAGCCTTTAGGCAAATTGTTCTGAAACAATGTCCCTTTGTTGGCAAAACAAAGGTATGCAGCAAATATGATCAAATCAATATTTAAATATAGGAACTGTTTAGTTTGTTTGTTTATCAAACTTTGTTAAAAAAATAAATCGTTAATGGTGCTGTGGGATTGTTTGAAAGAGTTACCGCGTCCCTGGTACACAAAGGGCTCAAGAAGGAACACGGTGGGCTTTAGTCAGTAAGAGTCTGACACTCCCTTACTCTCACACAGCACCCAAAGCGGGGAGACCAAATCATTTAAAGATTTCTTTAAAGAAATGTGTTTTGGGAGAAAGTGGATTATTTTATGATTCGGTCTAAATTCGCGTTTTGCTTACTATACCTAGTCCGTTTTGTAATTCCATCTGTTTTAGGGGTTGCCATTTTGTTTTGCATTAATTTATTTTCCGGCAAAGCTAACGAAAGTTAATTCTATTAACCATAAACCCTTAAAATACTCATATTACAATAATTCTTATTAAATATCTTTCGGTTTTTCAATTAACATCGTCACAAGCATATTCCGTACCAATTCAATTCAAGAGAAACAGTGCTCGAGAATTCTTTTTATTAATTACCCCGATTTCACGAAACCAATACGAATAGGAGAAATTTAAATACAACAAAAGCCTTTTTTTACAGGTATCGCCTTTATTGTTATTACGATGAATAATTATTTCTTTGTAAACGTCGTGTGGAATAAATATGGAATTAATGATTTCTTTGAACTCATTAGCTTGACAGTGATTCAGATGACACACCGCCAACCGCCTCGGAGCGCAGTGCGGATCTGTTGTTGTTTTAACGTCTATACGAACTCCGCCCGACCGCGCGGAGTATCGTTGCAGAATCGGTGTTGAGTGTGAACCTTCGATATCTGAAACCCCTATACACAACTGTAGATATTTTATTACCTACCAGCTGGAATAATTATACTTCTTTTTAATTTGAATTATTTTTTAGGTTCTATTTCATGAAGTAGCTATATCGTAGATGTTCAAAGTTGAAGTTAAATCATTTATTTCACCTATGCCTTTAAATGAACTAATGGAAATACAAAATGTTATAGTTATTTGTAGTTAGGCGTACCATTCGATTATTCGAGACCTATAGAATATTTGCTTAACGTTAGCCTCTACATAGTTGATGATTAAGACTCTTTGCTATAACCCACTAGACTTTAATAAAAGTATGACTGATTGAACAAGTTAAAAGTACTAGATACTAATACGAAAACCTCATCCAAAGAATCAGGTCAAACAATCTACTGAGAGAAATCGCGTAATAAACACTTTGATTAACATTCATTTGCATTCAAAGCTAAAAAAAGTCTAAATCACACCTCCCAATGCCTTTGAACAAAAAAACCGCGTAAAATAGAGCGTAAACCTTAAATATTAAGTCAATGACGAATCAAAATGAATTGACGCCGTTACAGATACCGAGACCAATCATAATTTTATGCACCAAAAATATACCAGTCTTAATATTCAATTATCTGGCGATGGTAGTGATGGTATACATCTCCTGTTACCTGCTATTGTTACTCTCTATCTCTTTCCAACGTTCGACGAACCTTTATGGAACAA
This sequence comes from Heliothis virescens, assembly GCA_002382865.2. Classification (NCBI taxonomy): domain Eukaryota; kingdom Metazoa; phylum Arthropoda; class Insecta; order Lepidoptera; family Noctuidae; genus Heliothis; species Heliothis virescens. The sequence continues at coordinate 4,418,464 of NWSH02000162.1, read as the reverse complement.
AAAAGAAGAGAAAAAAATATGGGACGCATTGTGTCTCGTATTCAATTCGATTCGTTCGAAGGCCCGTGAAATTTTTTGAAGAATTCTTGATACTGTTGATATTTTGTTACAAAGACTTCGATGCAGTTTGGGCGTTTAAATTTTGATGGTGAAGATACGGCATGTCTTTCTTTAGCTAAACTTTTACATGTTACAACATGTAGCTCACTTTATCTGGATTAAAATTAAGAGATTAAAGTAATCTTTGAACATTGTTTTTTTATGAGGCTTTTTGCGGATTAAGTACTTAAGGTCTTGTGCATAAGCTACTCTAGAAAATCTAGTGTATTGTGATTAGTTTCCATTTATAAGTCATGACCTACACCAATAATATTGTCAATCACTCAACTCTCAATCTCTGCAATGTGTTCAACGCTTTACATCTGACTCACATCTCAGTGTAACCTAAGCTGATATATTTATCACTGTCAAACGTCGCTTTCGAAATTTATAAACGTATTTAAAATCCCAGGTTACATGAACCTAAAATGTGTCCCAAAATTCTTGACTTACGAGTATTTCAATTGCGAATTCGAGTTACGTGATCAGATGTTTGGCCGATAGTGTCCGTCAAGTAGAAATAAAATTTTCTTTAAAGGTATTTTTAGATTGGGAGATTCGATTGGATGGGTCAAAACATTAATTTGGGGTTCGTATGTACCCAAATCCTGATTTATGAGTTTAATATGTTACGGTCGTGTTGGTGGGGTGGGCAGCAGCCGCGGTAACAGAACAGTTAGTTACGCGTGTTATGACGGGGAGATGGTTAGCGAAAGGGATGTTATAAAACATAGAGCCGGATTGGGAAGTGATAATAATGACCTTGAATATAACTAGTCTGGAAATTGACTTATTTAGCAGGAAAACTTTAACTGTAGAAATAAAGTTTAATCTTCTCTTGCGTTAGAAAACTTCCATAATGGGTAGCGCCAGTCTACCTAGTTTTAAATCAGATAGATATATTACATTAGCCCTTCAATATCTTTCGAAATGTTTGTCAAAACTATCGGTTACCAGTCACCGACCATTTTTACGTTTCACACCAGCGTATCACGTTGCACTAAGAAGAATTCCGTCAAGCGAAAATGAACCGTAACATCATGGGAATAAAAGCGTATAATTAGTGAAGATGCGGTTAATGGGATTCGGATTTTTTGTTTCCAAAAATTGGTCGAAATGATAATGGTTAACGAAGGTTTCTTGGGGTTCATTATTGTCTTTTTTTTCGCTGTTGGGGGTGGTTTTTAGATGGTACAGATAATAGTTTCGAAAACTTCTGTTGGAAAGAAATTATCTTTGCCAAGCATGTTGACATCTTGGTGGTTGGTTTTGTTGTTTTAAACATTTAGAATGAGGTTTTCAAAAAGGATCATGCTGCGTTTGACGGAATAGGAAAGAATGCGGTAGTAATGTCTATAGACAAGAATGAATATAGCTACAGGTTTGAGTAGAGCAGAAACGGAAATCATCAATGATAGTCGTATATAGAAAGATCATGAATTATATTGAACGAGTACAGTGAAAATAACACGTAGTCGTCGAATGAGTCAATGTAAAGAGTAGCTAAATAAAACATAAAACGCTGCTCTATATAAAACACTGGTTCTCAGCTGTATCCAGTTATACAGGAAGCCGAATCCAACATAGTTGGGAATACACTATGCAGATGATTAAAAAGAGTAAGAACACAACATACAAATTCTTCTGTACAACAAATTTTAACTTGAAAAATGCCTGAAATTATTGTCCTGTTGAAAATGATACTGCACTGTATGCTAGACAAGAGAGAAAAGCGTATAAGCTCAAAAAACGAAACTCTGAACTGTCTGCCATCAAATTGAATAGTTCAAAAGAGTTAGTCCGGTAAATAGTTTGCGTCCCACCGACAATCGGACTAGCTCCAGGGCTGGTCCGACGGCAGATGAAACACTACATTTTTAACTAGGTCAAATCGTTTAGTGTCAACTTTTAATTCTTTGTTGAATACTAGCTTTAATACTGCTGTATCTTCTCAATTGTTTTGTATTTTTATATTTCTTTTTGTATGTGATAAAGTCATGGTGGCCTAGTGGGTAAAGCACCAACCTCTCAAGTATGAGTGTGTGGGTTCGATTCCAGGTCAGGCAAGTACCAATGCAAACTTTCTAAATGTTTGTCATGTATAACTTTCTAAGCATATCTTAGACACCAATGGCTGGAATATAGGTGAAGGAAAACATCTTGAGGAAACCTGGACTATAAAGTCTGAAATCAACCAACCCGCATTGAGCAAGCGTGGTGATTAATGCTCAATCCTTCTCCGTGTGAGAGGAGGCCTGTGCCCAGCAGTGGGACAACAGAAAGGCTACTAAAAAAAAATATGTGATTTTCTATATTTCAGTCATTGATTATTCATTAGTTTATCTGCTCTATCATCTGCTATCCCATTTCTGGTATCAATCAGGTTCTGTAGCTTTATATTTTACCAATAATAATGAACGAGGCATCAACATCTCCTACCCTAGTTAACTTAATGACTAAACTAACTCAACTATTAGAGCGTTTCTATATGTCTTTTCTTACCTATTTCTGACTTCTTTTGACTATACAGCCTTGGCCAAAAGTATTAGGCACCCTATAGAATACTTCAAAATTCTGTTTTTAAAGAGAAATAAAACAAATTTTCATGTTTTAACTATTTTATCACCAAAAAACAATCATTAATCAACAAAAAATATTAATATTTAGTTGGGCCACCCTTTGTTTTCATTACAGCAGCAATTTTGTAGGGCACACTACGTACTAGTTTGGCACATTCCTCTGAAGAAATTGCATTCCATTCCTGCTCTAAGGCGTTTTAAGGGCAGTTTTTGATAAAGTAGAATGATCTTTTATTTTTATCTTCAAAATATCCCACAAATGACCGATTGGATTCAGATCCGGGGACTGGGCAGGCCAACCTAAGAGATCAATAGAGTTGTCAGTAAACCAGCGAATCGTAGTCGCTGATTTGTCACAAAGGCATTGTCCTGTTGGAATTTAACTCCATAGAAATTAGTGTCACCAAAAATACTCAAAAGCGAAGGCATGAGAGCAGATTAATGAACTTTTCACTATTCAGACGACCTTCGCAAATGAACATTTTCCAAACTCCCTCCGCAGCCATGCAACCCCAAATCATGACACTGCCCCCACCGTGTTTTATGGTTGGTAGTACACAATTCGGGTGATATTCTTCGCCTTTGCGTCGCCTCACGAACGTCACACCTCCAAATCCAAATACCTGTAAAATACAAAAAAATGCACGCATGCCAAACCTTTATTATATTGAAGTTTGAATACAACAACAATAGTTATCGTTGTTATCGTGTTAAAGATTAAATAATAGAACTAACCTCAAACTTGGATTCATCTGATCAAAGCACATTGGACCAATCCTCCAGAGTAAAATGTTGGTATCTCAAAGCCCAATCAAGCCGCTTCTTTTTATTGTTGTCTGAAAGCCACGGGTTCTTCCTGGCCTTGCAGCCTTTTAAGGTCGCTTCTACTAGCCTTCTTCTTGCAGTTCGAGCGCTTATGGGGTGCCCAGCCTCTTGAGTTAAAGCTGCAGCAAGCTCGGAAGAAGTTTTTTTTCTGTCTTTCACAGACTCACGGATAAGTTTCCTGTCTTGACGGCTAGTAGTCACGCGTTTTCTGCCCGTTCTTGGTTTATTTGCGTAAGTGCCAGTCTCAGCGAAACGTTTAATAGCAGATTGCACTGCGCACCGCGAACATTTCACTAACTTCGCAAATTCTTTGTGACTCTTCCTTGATCATGTAAAAGTTGGATTTTTACTCGATTATACAGACTAATTACGTTTCTTTTTGNTTAAAGATTAAATAATAGAACTAACCTCAAACTTGGATTCATCTGATCAAAGCACATTGGACCAATCCTCCAGAGTAAAATGTTGGTATCTCAAAGCCCATTCAAGCCGCTTTTTTTTATTGTTGTCTGAAAGCCACGGGTTCTTCCTGGCCTTGCAGCCTTTTAAGGTCGCTTTTACTAGCCTTCTTCTTGCAGTTCGAGCGCTTATGGGGTGCCCAGCCTCTTGAGTTAAAGCTGCAGCAAGCTCGGAAGAAGTTTTTTTTCTGTCTTTCACAGACTCACGGATAAGTTTCCTGTCTTGACGGCTAGTAGTCACGCGTTTTCTGCCCGTTCTTGGTTTATTTGCGTAAGTGCCAGTCTCAGCGAAACGTTTAATAGCAGATTGCACTGCGCACCGCGAACATTTCACTAACTTCGCAAATTCTTTGTGACTCTTCCTTGATCATGTAAAAGTTGGATTTTTACTCGATTATACAGACTAATTACGTTTCTTTTTGNATGGGGTGCCCAGCCTCTTGAGTTAAAGCTGCAGCAAGCTCGGAAGAAGTTTTTTTTCTGTCTTTCACAGACTCACGGATAAGTTTCCTGTCTTGACGGCTAGTAGTCACGCGTTTTCTGCCCGTTCTTGGTTTATTTGCGTAAGTGCCAGTCTCAGCGAAACGTTTAATAGCAGATTGCACTGCGCACCGCGAACATTTCACTAACTTCGCAAATTCTTTGTGACTCTTCCTTGATCATGTAAAAGTTGGATTTTTACTCGATTATACAGACTAATTACATTTCTTTTTGACATTTTAGAATAATACTCTTCACAACTAAATCACAAAACCACAAATGTACACGGTATTATCGCTAACACTTAAGTGCAGACTCACAGAACATTAAAAAGAAAATTTGAGAAAAGTCAATATTTTAGTAATTGCTACATCAGATGTTTTACGACCACTAAAAATGCTACCTATTGTTTTCGAATAGTTACTCATGACACAGGGATCACTAAAAAAAAAAATATTTATTAATTGTTCAAATAGCACAGACGTGTGGTAACTTTATTGGGGGTGCCTAATACTTTTGGCCAAGGCTGTATAAGTAAATAAAAGATATAATGAGCATCAGTGGCTATATTTTATTCTTACTCGCTAGTCTTATCTAGTGATCAGCTAGTCTTAATTACATTGCATATAACATTGTCATCAAAATCTTTACTATTATCTTCTAAAATATTACAAAATATATCTAAATTCTAACAATTTGCCATCCCTAACTGAGCAGTGGAACTTCTCGCTGTGGAGTTAGGAAACTCTAATCTTTCCGCCGTGATTTAGTACAAAACAATTATTCCGAAGATATCGGTGATGACGTGAACTTAAGCGATTGTCGTTACGGAGTCACACCATAGAGAAATATCTCTTGTTTGCTTTAGATTTTCGCTTTCTTTGTACCCTTACTTCTTTATTAATATTATACTTAATGCTAAAGGATCTCTGTGTTTGTCAGGCTTTTATGGCAAAACTACTCCACCGATTTAAATAAAATTTGGTAGAAAGAGAGCCTAGATCCTGAGAAATGACTTAGGCTACTTTTTATCCAGATGCTGCAAGTAGATCCTTTAGAACCTTTCAAGGTGTAGTTTTAAGGTGAAGGTTGAAACTCAAATGCAATCAAATATATTGTTAACGTACTACTTACATAATTGTTAGAAAATGAACAATTCTTTTGAGAGACTAGTAACAATCAGCTTTATAAAATACACGCAAAAATAAACTTAATCATAAAAGCAGAAAGGTTTAATTTCGCCTTCTCTCAGCGGACTGGTAGTTACAAAAGTTACCACATTAGGGATGAATGAACTACGCTTGCTAATGATGACCACACGACTAATTTGTAAAGCAAAACTGACCTTTGCAAACAAACGGACAAAGAAAGAGATAGGGAATTGCAGTAATATAGCTGACTCATTTGTTTATGATACTAGTTTAACCTTCGATATCGTTCGCGTCCCGTGGGAACTACTTCGAACGAATATAAACTAACCAATAGCCTTCCTCAATAAATGGACTTGTTCCTGAGATTTGCGCGTTCAACCAAACCGACTCTATATTATAATAAAAGTATAAATGTTAATGGCGACATGAAAAAACACCAGTCAAGTAATCTAAATATCCAAATTGCAGATTTTAACTAACAAACACGACCAGTCCAATCTATACTAATATTATAAAGCTGAAGAGTTTGTTTGTTTGTTTGTTTGAACGTGCTAATCTCAGGAACTACTGGTCCGATTTGAAAAATTCTTTCAGTGTTAGATAGCCCATTTATCGAGGAAGGCTTTAGGCTACTTTTTATCCGGGTGCGCCGAGTATTTCCCACGGAACGCGGGTGAAACCGCTGGCAGAAGCTAGTGATAAAATAAAATAGGTAATAAACACCTTTACCTTTTAAAACACACACGTCACATTTCAATACTAATAAAGTCGGATAACTACAAAATGGTAACACAACTTTCAATACTTAACCCTTTGAAAACCAAAAGAGCGTGTAGGTAAAAGATAAGGGTAAAGATTATACGTCACTGGGCCCGCTTCTATCAGAAAGGGTAAACACAAAAGATGACGAAAGGGTTGGTTAGTCCTATATAAGTTCTGAACTTGTCCTTATCTTCGGGTTAAAGTGTCGGCAAATACAAAAGTAATAAGAATATGTGAGGATTGTGCTTGAATTCACAGGTTATATTAAACTGGTGTTCATAACTTTCGTATTATATGTAGGGATGTGTTCATTTTTGATATGAATATATTTTGGATTTTAACATGTCTATACTACGCTCGTTAGCCTGGTTTCAAAGTTCCATAAGTAGAATATGACAATCTGTATGAGAGGCCTGTACCTACAGTGGAACAATAACAGGCTGATGACAATAACGACTAAAAAGTTATGAATAAATAAATGTAAATTATATCCCACACGTAAATCTTTCTGTCATAAGCAATGCTTTATTAAATTACTTTTATCCTCCTCAAACTTGACTCAGTGACATTTACCTTCTGACTTCAATTATAAACTTTATTACATTTAAAATGACTGCAGGAAGTTGTTCTGTCCATACTGATTGCTTCGCCGAACCGAACAAGAAATATTGTAAACAAAAAACTCATCAGAAAGTGCCAACAGGTCAATTATATCAACCAATTAACTTTATTGAAACTACCATATTCAATATCGATAACTGTGTTTTGATAGAAAAAATATAAATGTTGTAAAACAACAGCTGTCGTAATTTGCAAGCATATTAAAATGCGTTAAATTTTGTAACACCACGATGTATAAAAATTTGGTGTTTCGTAATGTTCAATGCACGCTCTTGTCGGCCCCAAGCGTTTACCTGTTTTTCATTCGAAAGCTCGAGCGAGGGAGACAGCATGCATATTCCAAAAGCGTATGAAGAATTCGTAGCAACAAGCGGCCAAGATCGGGGCCGACGCCACTGACAATGCACGATCCTATGTCTGGTTATATTAAGCGACCGCTTTCAAAATACACGGGTTTGTAGTAAATTGGGTGTTCGAGTGCGTCTCTCCATTTCGGCCGGCGTTCAAGTGAAGCGTGGCCGGTGTGGCAACCATGCGCGGAGCATTCTTCACCAATAGCGACCAACTTCACGCAGTTGCGTCCCAGCCGTCGACGAGGACGGACCCTTGTCGCTCGCGCCCCCGAAACTATCGTACAATAAACATTTAAACAATTCACAAGTGTTCCAAATCGATTCGAATTTTGTATAAGTACTATTTTAGTGATGGGAAGTGTTAAACACGGCGCGGACATCGATTGCGTACGATGACCAAAACTTTTAAGTTGGGGAGAACGGAAAAAGTTGTGGTGCTGAATGCACTGGCGTGTACAAAAAATGTGTGCTTGTAACGTGATGGCCTGATGGGATTGCAGTGTGGCCACTACAGTGTAGTTAGTGATGTGTACTGTGATATAAAATTTCGGCAATCACGTAGATGATTGCCATTCTTGAGTGTGATATTATTAGTTTATTAGTTACCAAAGATTCCTGATGATCTTGTACATTAGTTTGTGTTTCATATTGGTAGTTTTAGGTGAGTACAGTTATCTAAAACAGTTGGCTTTATTGTAGTCGTTATGTTATCTTGAATATTTATTAGCATTACTACCATTAATTGCATCCTGAGTAATTATGACAGTGCTCCGATAAATTGTGCCGTAATAAATAAATTTAATACAATAAACTGTTCAGCTTCGTTATACAGAGCTCTCAGTCATAACGGTTAGTTAGAAAATGCTCCTGCAATAATATTTTGATTAGACGACTGAACTTGACACAGCACTCGTTGATATTAATCAATGTCAGTTCTAAATTTAAAATTTCGAAAAAAAAGTTCGAGAACACGACACTTAGAAAATGCTTCAGTTCTAAATTTAAAGCTCTTAAGTTCAGAACGGAACCATAGAGCCCGCATACAGTTAGTGCTGGTGATAAATTAAATGGTTATAAATTCCCAATCGTAACGGTAATGGATGTAGGCGTCCACAAATTCAGTTAACTTGACAATATTACCCGTGGTCGTGGCCGTGTCAATTAGTACGTAGTTCATTAAAATCAACCTTTTAGAGACCACACAAGGAAGATATAAAAACGAGATTTATAAAGCCCTTGATAAAAATAGAAAGAATTTAGGCGTAGGTAAAATTTTGTTGCCACAAAATCCGATATTTCAGATCTGTACAATCTTTCATATAAACAGATAAGTTCAAAAAGAAAGTAGAAAAATAAAAGATTAAAATCACAGACCGAATCTAAAGAGCACCGTTTTTACTTAGAAACCTGAGCATTGAGATAAGCATCTGAATTTCAAGAATGATATTACAGTCGTTAAGATACGAGTATGCGAAGTTGATTCAAAGAAAACATAGCAAAATAAACCATTCAATAAAAGCAAACTAGGTATATTAAAGTATAAGTATTTCATATGACAGATAAATCTAATAGATTTAATTAAAATGGGTAATTTAAGTAAAACCTTAGGGATAATCTAATCACCCAAATCAACTATAGATTGAGTCATTGTTATTCGGATTAGCAATCCGAGGTATTCGTATAGAATTGCAATTAACTAAGGAGATCAATTAGTTATTTAGTTAATAGCATTTGTCTGTAACAAATCTTGATACTAGCGCATAATAAATATAATCTGACACCGACAAGAGCATTTAAGTAGACTCTTCAAAATTTCGCCGATTTTTTTAAATATCGCAAGTTCATATCAAGTACTTATTTGTGAAGAATATTAAATATTCAATTTATATTATAATACAATATCGTACTGATTCCCATTGTGTGTACGTTGAAGAGCTTAGAATTTGAAAAATCGTGATATTTTGTAAAAGAGTTTAATATGAAAACTTGCTCCATAATAGAGACCACGCCTCCGCAATCTCGTTGATGTTATTATAACTATTCATCAAAGATTCGGTGGAGACCTCTTATATTAGTTCGGGTATCCAAAATTAAGGCTGGTTAAGCTAGTTTTTGTAGCACAAAAGTTCGTATGTTTCTTATCCTGTTACGACCAAAATTAGAGTCATAAATTGTCATATATGTAGCAATATGGCTGGGAGAACAATACTTGTATCTTGTAGCCACAATAGTTTTATTTATACATCCGTATGATAATCTGATTTGTATGGAAGTTTCGTTACTGCGTAATAGAACAATATAATCTTAATCAAATTTACTGCCACAGATTTTATGGTCTCCACAATTTTCTGTCGCTCGCACAAATTTTCTGTCATCGGCATTTCGTTCGATTTCTTCATAAAATTTTACGCTGACATCTGACAAATAAATAACATTAAGATTCAATGCGACATCAATTCGATCTTCGGCGATATTACCAATAGAATCAAGGATAAGAAATTTAAAATGATATTTTTTTAGAAAGTGGTTTCGGCAAACCGTAGCAAACTGAATTAAGAAGACGTGACTTAGGAGCACGATTTTAGTTCCTTTAGGCTTTTCTTTTTTATTTCTCAATATATTACGTTTTATTATATTTATTTTGGTTTAGTGTACTCGTGTTTTTTTTATTATATCTTTCTTGCTTTCTGAATCAACTTCGTTCATTTACTTCAAGTCGCTTTGATAAAATGAATGCTTTTATACTTAGAAATGAACTTTGACTTCTGTTTATACATTCTTTGTTTGAAGTATGTTGTGATAAATATTATAAAGAATTTTATTTAAATGTTTTTGCACATCAGAGTTTAGGTTTCTAATATATAATTTCTACTTCTGAATATTTTTAAAAGTCTGTTTCTCGGTACGGTAAGTACAATCATTATATTTTGTACCTTTATAAAGCTCAGAAATAAAAATTCAATCAAACGAAACTTTTTGCCATTGTGCATTGTGTAATCGAAATTAAATTTTCGCAGAACGAAATCGTACGATATTGCTTAGCATATTAAAGTTAAGACTCAAAGGGCTTATTAAACAAAATCGCATTGTTCACATAATTTAATACCTCTTATTAAAAGCCATTTGAACTGACTTTGAAATTATTATCGGATAGGCCGCTCACTGTCGCGCAACGCCATCTACCGCCGAGTAGCGAAACTAAATTTACTTGGCGTTAATAACAAGTTGGTATAATAGTCTCTTCATTGTTTATTTTGCACTTGTGATACAATAGAAATATAAATTATGAGTGACTTCGTTGAGCTTTGTGCTCTAGGAAATGGCCTGGAGTATTCATTAGAGTGAATTTAAGTGTAATAACATGAATAATATTGGCTTACTGCAGTAAAGGCGTACCATTCTAGTTAAACAATAGTTTTTGAGAAAATGCTTCTATATTTTACTCTGCTATTATTTCGTTTACAAGATTTATAGGTAGTAAGTATATCAGTGTTGAGCATAATTCTAAAAGTTAGGTCTATTTCTGAAATATTTTGATCCGTCTAACTATTCCTTATTCTGAAATTCCTTTTACAATACCCCAGCTATACCTGAATGCCACCTACCTGGTTTTCTTTGATAAGTAATTGGCTTCCATTCTTTACATAAGTTTTTGACCTTTTTACCGAGAAATCATTATAGGTTTATTGTTCGCCTCCATTGTTTGGCGAAAGAGGTTTTTTGAGTTGAAGCCCGTAGGTGTATTTGGATAGATAATTATATATTTTTCTGTGAAATAATTATTAATAGAAATGTGAATTTTCAGTGCGTTTGATCGTAATTTATATCATTAACGAGCTCTAAGTTAATAAGTAGGTAAATAAAGTAGATACTTTGACAAAAACATACACGTAAATTACGCCATATTTTTACCAATATCAAAATAAACAATAATAGCAAAAATGGTAAAAATATAGACGAAAGCCCGCAATACATCAAACGTTTGCGCAGAAATACAGAGAAAAATGGTAAAATAAATAATATTTAGCCACACGAAACAATTTGTCATCGCGGCTATACATCAAAGGCGTGTCACAGAGAATAGAGATATGCCTCTTCCGTAGCCTTTTGTTTTGATAAAATACTAACATTAGTTCTTATGGCCGAGAACTGCGAAAATAATGGCAATTGTACCCCTAAACTGAAGTTGAGAAACTATCTTCTAAATGTTCTATTTCACGAAAGCGGTCAGCTATACATGTGTGTGTAAATTTACAGACGACAACACATCAAGTTACCACAATCTGACAAATTTCTGGAACAGCTTTTCAACCTTATCATAATAGTGGAAGGTTAATGTTCGATTGGTAAGATTTGACAGATTCGGGTACCGTGACCTGCTGTCGTCTGTACATGCACATTGTCTTTGCATGCGTAATCTCGGGAACACTCAATAGTGGTCGAGACAATAAGTCATACAAAAGTAGAGACGCCAGCACATCAACCTACTTCAACCTTCTTCTTATCACAATAGTGAAAGGATTTATATAAACTAAGCCTACTTATAAACATATACAAACTTAAAACTACTATTAATTACTAATATATACAAACTAAAATAAAAATGTACATAAAAAAAGGGAACATGAGTGATGTTAGGAGTCGAAGTATTCCACCACATCACTGTCCTCCGGTAACGTGCCCAGAAGACTGGCTGCATTGCCACGTTGTATGGCAATGCTAATTCTTTCACCAAAAAATAAGCCAGCCTTCTTGTCACGTGAAGCGTCAACGAGCCTTTTGGCTAAGTCCTTGAAAGGATAATTTTCAATTGATAAAGACGGATTCGGGTAGTTTGACCTGCTAAAACATGCACTTGGATACTATATGACTTGGCTGCTCAACCACTACTGAGCGCTCCCGAGCTCCGAGAGAACAACAGCAGGTCACGGTACCCGAATCTGGCAAATTTTACCAGTCAAACATTAACCTACCACTATTGTGATAAGGTTGAAAATCGATTGCAGAAATTTGACAGATTGTGGTAACCTGATGTGTTGTCGCCTGTACATATATATCTACCCGCTATTCCCTGTTCTATTATACTTTTATAAGCTCTATGAGAGTTTGTATTGCAATATCGTTTTTATTCGGAATCGAAGACTTTCGTTCGATTGGTTACGTACATAATATTGGGTCTGTTGGTTTCCCCTTATTGCCTTGTCAAACAAGGCTTTTATAAGGTTGAGGACAGCTCTTAAAATGTTTGTCTATTGGGTACGTGAATATAANACGTGAAACAAAACATCTGTAACTAAAGATTGTACGTGTTTTAGTTTTTGCTTCTTCTTAACGATGTAAAATAAATTGCCTGTCTGTCGTGGTGTAAACATTAAACATTGTTTTACTACTGCTGTTATGTTGTTTTTTATTTGTGAATGAATTTCTGGATTCGGTCCAGTTATTTCAGTAATTACCTAAACTCTTGTACTAACAATAATAATTAGATAGTGGTGTCTGTTTGTGTATTCAAGATGCCTCTAAATACCTACTTTAATCATGTTCCTATCAGCCTTTCACTTATTAAAAAAATTGTCGTAACTATATGACAGTATATCTATAGGCAGCTATTTTCCCGTAGTTCCACCCACGTCCCGGTAAGCATCTTCCCGTACCCGGATAAAATATAACCTTCGTTTCTCGGCAATAGTGTAGCTTTCTAACAATCAAAGAATTTTTCAAATCGGTTTAGTAGTTTCGGAGCGTTTAGGGTACAAACTAATAGTTTCCTCTTTATTTTATACTAGCTTCTGCCAGCGGTTTCACCCGCGTCCCGTGGGAACTACTCGGCACACCCGGATAAAAAGTAGCCTACAGCCTTCCTCGATAAATGTGCTATCTAACACTAAGATTTTTTTCAAATCGGACCAGTAGTTCCTGAGATTAGCACGTTCAAACAAACAAACAAACTCTTCAGCTTTATAATATTATATAGCGTAGATTAGAGTAGACTAATCTTCATACTGTATAATATGTCTACAAAATATAATCGTGATACACGATTATATCTGGCAAAATATAATCGTGTTCTATATAGCATTTTAGTGCCACGTCAACTAACCTAAATACCTTAGAATTTAGTATAGTCTTCATTAAGTCCGCACTGGATTTAGAGGGGTTTGCTGTGGGAAGCTCGGCCAAAATTTATTTTAGTTTTAGTTGTGTTCTGTGCTTATGTAATGTCTAGTTTAGAGTAGAATATTATGAAGAGATTGTGAGATGTCTGTGTATGTGTTGTATTTTACTGAGTAGTGTTTTGTCAGAATTTTTGAATGTTAGTGTTAGGCTTTTGGCAGTCTCGTTTGTTTGTGAAGAAAATCGGTTGTGTTTTTAATTATAAGTTATTTTTGAGTGTCTTTAATCTTAGAGGTCTTTGAGAGCAAATTTTTGGAGAGCAAAATCTCTTGTTCGTGATTTCAATTGGTGTATATAGTCAGGTTTGGATTTAGCATAGTTAGAAAGTCTGTAAAGTTAATGATAAGACTTTAAGACAAAGACCCTTAACCCCTTGTATCCCGATATGCGTGAGAAACAATAGATTTTCTATTATAAGTATTTTAACAGCCACATAACAAAAAAAACTCAAAATAAAACAGAAACAAAAATAGTTTTGACTACTAACTTGTTCACACAACGCGAGTACAAACCTTTCCAGTTACGACAACAAAAGTTCCCTTTAACAAGAAACAATAAAAATCTGTGTAACTACTAACCGTAACATACGCCATGTGGTTAAACCTCCCGTTACTTTTAACGTAAACAAGATTAACTAAACAGTTTCCTAACTAAATGTGTTATTTTGTTACGCAATGTATAGAAGTTAAAACGTTGTGCTGCTAAATATGTAACGTTAAAATTTAATAACAATTAATTTATGTTTATTTTATTTATCGTTTTATTTATTTAGCGTTAAATTAAACCAGTGAAAATGAGAGATTAAAAGGTTTTATCTTTTAACCTAGCGATAATTTAGTTTTTTATGAATAATGAATTTATACTTTAGAAATAATTTTAGGAATGGATTATTTTTTGTAATAATTTATTTTATAGCTTACATTATTTTATGTTATGATACTAGTAAAATAGAACAGATAATCTCGTACACGTTTTACAATAAAAAATGTATTTAGAAATTACCTAATCCGTTTTTAAAAACGTAAAAAAATCCCTTTCTTCATAAACCCGTCGTGTTTATATTAATTTTTGGTTAAACCTAATTTATAGCGGGTGCGGTTAAATTTAACCATCGGCTTAACTTCAACGGGGTAGTTAAACTGTATTAGTTATTCTTTGCAGTCATAAAAACGAAGTTTATTGCGTGATAGTGATTTTTCCTGTGTTAACTTTTTTACGTATATTTTATTGGACGGATCAAAAACTTTTTTTTTCTATTTCGTGCCAAAAGTTTAAATAGTTTATTTTATGTAGCAGAATCAGAATGTATTTTGATTTATTTTAAATGTATTTTTTATTGAGGTTTTATGTTAATCAACGTGATTTTTCAGTTGAGGTTTGTGAAACTTTCGACATAAACAAAACTGTTAAAACTACGATTTGCACTTTTTATATAGAAAGGGCAAGTTGTTTGTATGTTCATGGCTTTTAAACTTAAGCTGTAAAATTTCCTTTCGTTTCATAGTTTATTTCGTTCACTTCTACTTCATAATTTCGACTGGCATTTGAACTCTTATAAATCTAAAGAAAGTGATGATAATCTCACGAATTCCTTGCTAATATTATAAATGCCAAACTCCTTCCGTGTATTTGTCCGACTTTAACTAGAGCTACTGAGCCGATTTAAATAAAATTTTGCAGATTAGTGCTTGATAAAGGACATTTCCCACATTTTACCAATTTAGGGAAAGTGGTTCTCTCGGGACATGCGTGAAACCGCGAGTAACAGCTAGTCTTCAACAAATCTTGAGTATCTTAAGATTTATTGAGCTTACAAGAATCAATTCCCTAACAAACAAATTAAACTACCCTTTTACAAAAACCAATAAATAAACGACCCTTCAAACTAGCATATTTACAAAAACTTTAAACAAGGGTTAAAAAACCCCGCTTCCTTACTTAAAAATAGTTAGAACCGCTACTAAAAGTTTTATCCCTTAGTTAAGAAATAAACTTTGTCCACAGATGTTTTGTTAAGACGCAGCATCTTCATTATGAAAGAAACGAAAGTTTGTTTTAAAATTTTGAAAGAAAACACTAAGTTAGTACGAAAGAGTGGATTAAACGGGTCGAGACTTATTACTGATGAAGCTTTTCATTATTAAAAAACTTTTGTTGAAGTTGATTAATCTGTTTTGTAGAAAATATGATGTGATGGATAACTAACTTAAACTCCCTTAAGATATTATAGTTACAATAGCTTCTACCATCGGTTTCACTCGCTTACCGAAACTTACCCGGATAAAAAGTAGCCTATATTTTATTCTGATATATAAGCTATATTACTGGCAAATTTCATCAAAATTCGTCTAGTAGTTTTTGCGTGAAAGAGTAGCAAACATACATACAATATTCTCACAAATTATATCTAAAGAGGTTTTGATTCCCCTGAAGTATTCTGTGACACTTTTTGACTATTGCGATTCTTTGAACTGCCATCAAATGACCGTTAAATTATGATTTTACCAAATGTATATTTATGTAACTGCCTAATCTTTCTGGTAAAATAGTGACTCGTCACTGAACACAAAAAAAAATGCTCAAATTCAAGTAGTTCGTTATAAAGTTATCGCACCCTACATATCTCCTGTATCTTTAATGTTTAAACATATGGGTATTGAATCACCTGTGCAAATATATCACCCATACCTATCTATACCAATATTATAAAGCTGAAGAGTCCGTTTATTTGCTTGAACGCGCTAATCTCAGGAAGTACTGGTCTAATAAAAAAAAACCTGTCAGTGTTAGATAGCCCATTTATCAAAGAAGGCTACTTTTTATCCGGGTGCGCAGAATAGTTCCCACGGGACGCGGATGAAACCGCTTGTGGAAGCTAGTATTATTGGGTTATTCTCATTTTGATCCACGAAGTATTCCCAAAGTCACCCACGACAAAAATATTAAATTAAAATAAGAATTAAATCGTTTCCCAATTTGCCCCACGACCTTAAAATTGAAAAAGAATTTCGTATTTTCGAAAACAAATAATACAATGGGTTAGTTCTCAAATTGCTCCACATATTTTCGTCAAAGCATTTTAAAAATAAATATATTTGGACAGCATTTTGTCAGTACAGTCAGCAGGAAAATCTGTTTTAAATCATGTGCGTTAGGAATAATAAATCAAACAGTGCAGTGATTTTCAATTACTTGTTATATTATCGTAATCAAAATATAATCAATTATAAACATAAAAAATTAACACTTTTTTATTAAAAATAGATAATACAAAAATCTGTCTTTTCTAATTACACATTCTGTCGATATGCTGAAGAAAAACAGTTTGTGCATAACTAAGTGATAACATTTAAGCAATCATCTCCGTAGACTTCTGCCATCCTGGTACTTGTCGTAACAAATAATGATCCAATTTCAACCCTTTATATTTATTTGTGACCATTATTTCGCTAAGGTAAGTCGCCTTATACATCTACTTCCAATTCAGTTATGATTCCCTAGTACTTATAGTTGAATGTCCATCGATATTTAATACGAAACCTTTATGCTGATCTTAAT
>NWSH02000162.1:4365374-4394588 GCA_002382865.2 Heliothis virescens | reverse complement strand
TTTTTTATATTTGTGGTATATTATTATATTTCAAAACTTAAATTACTAAATTAAATTATAATATACAAACCACTAAATAAATTCAATATTATGTATCAAAAAAAACTCATCCGCATCGCTGTGTCAAGCGCAAATCGTGCCAAAAGGCTTGGCCGCACTTGCCACCCGCTAGAACTGCAATGCTAATTCTTGAGCGAAGTAATACGGCCAGCCCTTTGGCTCACAGAGTAAGACTCCATAAACGCATTACAATATATCGGAAAAGTCTAGTAGGGCACTTGGCCCATGGTCCTAAATGTTTCGACCCCAACGGCTCAACATTGCACTACCGGTAAGGTTTACATATTTTGCGCCGTTTTGGAGGTTTTCAGCAGCATGCAGGAGCCGCACCGACACAGTTCGCCGTACTGGAAGGTGGGAAGGTGCAAAGGGTTCGCGCATGTTGCGTCCCACACCAAAGACCTTTCCATCTTCACAATGGCATTATGGACATCCGTCTGTCTCTTGACCATCCACGTGCCAAACCTTTGGGTTTTAAAACAGCTGGCACACGGCGGTGACAAGAGCCCGACGAAATTAATGTTCATTAATACTGTGCGTGCCGTGCCATTGACGACCCGCGCTCTTGCTACAAGAAAGACCATGGTGCCACAGGCAGTCCACAACTTCTCCGCATTGACACAGATGCGGAGCTCCCAGTGGGAGCACTACGGCGTAGGCACGCACCGCGAGCCGGAAATGTGTGTAACCCAGCATGGTTCCAATACGCTGAGGTGAAGGTAGTGCGTGGCAGCCAAAGTCCTGACTCCACTCTCCCACAGCCAGCGTAGGCGGGCACGACTCAGCAGAAATCTGACCGATGTATCAATGAGTTTATTTTACTTGTAATCTGCAGAGCGGCTCATTCCACTTCCTCTGCGGAAAACGGCGTGTCAGGAAAGGCTCGTTTGGGCAAGCCATTTTTCCAGGCGTTTTCAAACCATCAGTCAAATACGGGCAACTTCAAAGTCAACTACGAGAACGGAGATAGGATTTTGTTAGTCAACTCTTTGGTGCCGCAGACCGAAGCAGTAAGAACGCCGGTAGACTATTGCTGGAAATTTTGCGGATTCCGAGGCCACCGAACCTAATCGAAGGGTGGCTTGCAGCCACGCTCGGTCGTCTAAAGCCAAATTAAAAGAGATATTAGAGTTTACGATAATTTGGTCAACTCTGTCTAAAGATCGGCTGCTTCCATAAAGGAGAGGAGCGAAGATTATACATAAATTTAGGGCCGAAACAACAGTATCTTACTAATGTAAATGCCGAATGTAAGTTAATTTTGAAAAGTCTATCTGAAATATCATTAAATTTGAAATTTTGGTGTCTATAAATGTTGAAAAACTATCTTCCAAAATTGGCGAACCAAGGAGGTGCAGTGACGTTTCGTCGAGGATTTTTATTTGAGGTGCTATCACATTGAATTTTTGAAAGTATTGTCTGTCTGTCGGTGTTGTCAGTATAAAAATTTCGCACTTCGATAAATTTAGTCCATCCAATACGCGAAAAATTTTCTTTTAAAAATATAAAATCATTTTAAAACTGTTTCACTATCACCTCCTAGGGCCGTCATCCAAATACCATGCGTTGAATTTAGAATTTAGTTGTTCTATATGGGATGAATAGCCAAACTGAAAAATGACTGGCCAGAGGTCACCCTGTTGGCATCCAACTGCAGATTCCAAAACATGTGTCCTCTGTATAATAATTTAGAAGGGTGTCTATAACACTGCCAAAGATAACTATAAATTTCGGTAATTCCTTTTTTGCCTCAGACCAAAAAGCTGTCCCTATTGACTGAGTTGAATGCGTTTTTATGTCAACCTTAAGGATGACCTCACTTTTTTGAGTCTAAAAAGTGGAGAGGCATGATATAGCAGCCTCACAGCCCCCTTCGAACCGAATCCGAGTTGAAGGGCTGCTGAAATCTGTTGCAAGCACGTCTGGTAGTGCTGCAACAACTTTGGCTGCCATACGCCTGTATGTACACCCTAACGGAATGGGAACGCACATGCCGCGCGTCTTTTAATTTACGAAAGCGCCACAATAAATCGCCCGCTAAGGAACAGAGCGACACCTGCACTTGCTCTCACCACATCTATAGCCGGACGACATAACAGATCACACACACCATAGAGCCGTAAAGTTCCTCAAAAGCAGACTCAACCAGAGCATCCCAGCGCCTAGAGCAACCAACTATCAAGATCTTTTAGAATGTCGCACGGGCTTCAGCCGTCAACGAGGCCGCCGGCGAACGACCGCCATCCGACAAGAAAGCAATAACCTACGACTCCAGCTACAACTATCGTTAGGGCATGAACCGTCAGGTGGTACTGCCGGACCTCCTGTATCATGACAAAGAGAGACAGGCGCGCGAGGCAGACAACCCAGTACAGGCTCATACCGCCCACAGGAGGCCGAACAAAGTGACTATATACTACCCTCCAGAAAGCGGGCAAGATGTATCTGGCACAGAACAATACGGCCCCGCCAACCACATCGCCTGCCTAAACAAAGATCCTTAGCAGTCCCCTCATGCTCCACCTCCACCCTAATTTTAGAGTCTCTACATGTTGACAATACGTCCTTGGAGGTAATTTGAATTCTCGCTGCAAAAGTTGGATCTAGAACTGAGAGTCGAAAGACTGCAGTTAAGTTTAATTTGGTTCTAGGTTCACAAAGGGTTCTTTTAATATAATCTCCTGAGTTTTCAACAATGTAGGACTTTTCAAGGGAGGCGTAAGAAGCTCTGTCCCAGGCGCCTTTCATGTATTCTCTGGCATAGCACAAGCCACCCCACCCACACCACCCGGCACACATCCGCCCAAGCTCTCAGAACCTCCAAACGCAAACTACAACACAAACCGGCACACTGCCACCCCGAAAGCACCATCTTCTATACTAACAACATCAGCTGACTGTACTATGTCTTTTTAATCTCTTGAGAAAGGTGTTCCAAACTCGCGAAATCGCGCAGACTAACTTGCACCGTCTTGAAAGTTGTGGCACGTTCATATGTGTGGCCCTCATGACACACTTGCAGCCTTCGGAACTTTCGCCATAGATGCTACTCTTAAGGCCCCTTTCCCCTTTAAAAAAACTTGCCTCCGCAACCCAAGAGACATCTCCTCACCTGAACGCGTCAGCCGATAGATGGAAGGTTGACACACTCTCAACCTTACCCGCAGATCCGCTGCTGACACACCACCACGGCAATATAAAACAAAATGAACTCCCACACCACATAAACACACATGAACAAAACTATCAATACTAACCACAAACAATCCGGAGATGATAAACCAAACAATAACTAAAACATCAACCAAATAAAATAATACTTTAGCCACGAAGGCAACCAACCCGTGCCCCCCCACGACTACATCCCATCCGTGCCCACCTCCCACACCACATCTATATCGACAAAACAAACCAAACTCATAATCATCCACAAAATTCAAAACATTGTCTAGAGTCTAACTCCCGGAGGCGAAGCCAAGAGCAGAGACATTCGCGAAAGGGGCCCGCAGCCCCGGACCTGACTAAAACACACCGCACAGTAATATCATCTAGACTCGAAATAACACACGTAGAATCGACTAACACACACACTCTCAATCGCCAGACAAGCACGTCCTACTTTGTAGAAAAAGCCCACGAAAGCTTAAACACAAACGCCACCAAACACCACACACGGGATGACACACCCTTACCAGACACAAAACAAGCCAACTTCTCACAACACAATAATGCCCAAATGAACAACAGAAAACGCATAATTACATTTAATGATTCAATTTAATTTAATCTACACAAGCGACAAAATTTAACCAACAATGATACACATGTTGACGTTTGTCATTTTTGTCATTTAGGGATAAGGTTGAAAAATTTTTTGAAGAAATTTTTGACAGATCTGTGGTAACTTGACAGTGCTGTCGTCTGCTACTATCAAAAACCTCAAAATTCAAGCAAAAACAATGCAAGATACTCGTCGTTATTTTCTCTTTAATGTAAAATTACTTAAAGTCTCAAATCAAAAAGTGAACGGACCATACATGGACTGAGTAAGTTTGTTCCCCAAAACCCCGAATATTTTCGGGTTTATCAGCTTTCGGAGTATCCGTAATGTTGCAGGGTGAGTACAAGGGTTTGACATGTTACATTGTAGGGGTTGACAGATGTGCAAGATTAATTATATCTATAGATATTTTCATGACAGATGTCTTTTTGAAAAAAAATATATATAAATATCTTCTCCAGCGGCTTTCGCCCGCTTTTCGAAGGCGGAACTATTTCCCGTACCCGGATAAAAAGCCCTAGCCTTCAGCCTTATGTTGTTCCTCAAGGTCTATTCTATCTCTTACCCAAAACATCCCTTCCAAAACACCGACCACATCACAGGATCACTCTAGGCACAAACATGAACAACAACAGCGTACCACGGACCCGCAAAGACAGACAACTTACTTCCACGCAAACCAACTATCCAAAACATATAGGTAATATAAGGATGTCCCGCTTGGGCTTATTGGTCAACTTGACGCACTCTGATAAAAGTTATACGTTATGACGCGATTCTCAGGAAAGAAAAAATCTTTCAGTTTATCAGATAGTCCAATAAATGAGGCTACTTTTAACCGCGGTGCAATGCATAAAGTAAGTTCCCTCGGGCCCGTAGAGAGGGAACAACCGCTTGTAACTATCAATATAACCCACTCTCCCCGGAAGTCTAGAATGGAGGTCGAAAGACTGCAGTTAAGTTTAATTTGGTTGGTCAAGGTTCTTTTATTAATCTGAGTTTTGTCAACATGTAGGACTTTGTAAGGGAGGGTAAGAAGCTGTTCCCAGGCGCTTTCTGTATTCTCTTGGGCTGCAAGGCGGACACATCGCGCCAAGCTTGACGCAACAATCCGCCTTGCACCCCGAGGCACTCTTTTTAAAATAGGTGTACTGTTTTTTAATTTTGAAAGGGTGTTCCAAATCGGTTGGCTGACTTGAGTTGAAAGTTGTGGGGTCAAGGGGCACCGAGATACACTTTGCAGCTTGTGGACTTTGCCATAGTGTATCTTAAGGCCCCTTTCCCCCTTAAAAAATCTTGCCTGGGAACAGAGGGGACATCTCACTGAAGCGTCAGCCGATGTGGAAGGTTGACATGTACTGCTACCGGCGTCGCTGCTGCCACCATGCATTAAAACAAATAATAAATAACAAAATGAAAAAATTTAATACTAAAAAATATGGAGATGTACTAAACAATAACTAAAATTAAAATAAATATATTTTGACGGGGGCACTACCGTGCCCCCCAGATATTGCTTGTGCACTGCACCAAAATCTTCGAAAATTCAACTCTTCAAATTCAAATTCAAATTGTCTGTCTCTAGGAAGCGGCAGCATTGCGAAGGGGGCCGCGGCCCCCTGGTGTCTTCGCTCGACGTTATCTAGGCTCGAAATGACGATGTAGTCGAAGATGCTTAAATCACCAACACTCCTCAATCCAGAAGCAGACAGGGTCTTACTTTGTGAAAGAGCTTATAGAAGCTTCAAGCAGGCCGACGAAAAACAATGTGGATGGTACACTTCACAGGCCTATAAAATATTTTTACGACAATTTTGCCCAAATGAAACAGAAAATTGCTATTAATAATGATTATTTAATTTTATCAGGAAAAATTTTTATGTTGACACATGTTGACGTTGTCATTTTGTCATTTAGGGATAAGGTTGAAAATTTTTTGAAGAAATTTGACAGATTGTGGTAACTTGAAGTGCTGTCGTCTGTACTATAAAACCTCAAAATTCAAGCAAAACAATGCAAGATACTCTCGTTATTTCTCTTTAATGTAAATTACTTAAAGTTCTCAAATAAAAGTTGTAAGACAATACTGGACTGGTAAGTTTGTCCCAAAACCCGTATTTCGGGTTTATCAGCTTTCGGGTTATTCGGTAATTGTTGAGGGTTGAGTACAAGGGGTTGACAGTTACTATTGTAGGGGTGAAGATGTGCAAGATTTTATATCTATAGATATTTTCATGACAGATGTCTTTTTGAAAAATATATATAAACTAGCTTCTGCCAGCGGCTTCGCCCGCTTTTCGAGGGAACTATTTCCCGTACCCGGATAAAAAGCCTAGCCTAGCCTATGTTGTTCCTCAAGGTCTATTCTATCTCTGTACCAAATTTCATCAAAATCGGCTCACTGGTTTAGGCGTGAAAGCGTTACAGACAGACGAAAGACAAAGTTACTTTCGCATTTATAATATTAATAGGTATGGATGTCTCGCTTGGCTTATTGGTCAACTTGACGCACTCTGATAAAAAGTTATACGTTATTTGACGGATCTCAGGAAAGAAAAAATCTTTCAGTTTTAGATAGCCCAATAAATGAAGGCTACTTTTAATCCGGGTGCTGTAAGTAGTTCCCTCGGGACGTGGGTGTAACCGCTTGTTATTCTATAATCTCCCCGGAGCTATCACACGACCGAATTACAAACAAACAAAGATATTTATAATAAATCAGTTAGGACAGGTTATTAACCTTCTTAATGCGAAAAATATACGTAAGTACCTGTACAGACAACAGCTTATCAAGTAACCACAATCTGTAAAATTTCTTCAAAAGATTTTCAACATTATCACAATAGTGGAAGGTTAATGTTCGATTGGTAAAATTTGTCAGATTTTTGTAGGCTGACCTGCTGTCGCGTCTACCAGTTTACCAAGAAATAAACAAATAGACAGGTCTCAACCTTAAAAGGTCTACCTAGGAATCTTGGAGGCCAAATAATATATAAAATATTCCGTAACCATTTGGGCGTGAAAGGTAAACGGTCAATTTTTTAAGGTGAAGAAGTTTTGCCGAGGAAAGGTAAGGAATTTCAAGGTGATATTTATGTAATACATAGATTTTTATACGTTGACTAGCTGACAGGTTTTAGGATTTTTTAAATATAATTGACTGTATATTATAGCTGTATAGGTGTCGCTTATTAATTACCAATACGCCTTGATCTAATCGCAAATCGCACTTGAGCAAGCGTGGTGATTAACGCTCAATCCTTCTCTGTGTGAGAGGAGGCCTGTGCCCAGCAGTTGGAGGATAAAAAGGCCGATGATGACACATGAAAGACAGTTGATAGACATGATGTGCTACCAAAAATAATGTTACCATTTAGTTGTATATATACGGCAGTTCCCAATAACCTATCTATCTCTGGATTTGCTTACTAGAGATAGAATTTTGACATTAGCCTCATACAAGTAATTTCAAATTCCTATCTCTGGTAAGCAAATCCAAAGACAGAATATTGAATTCCGCAGTAATAGAGTTATTGATAAAAATATATTCTTACTAATTAGAACCTACCTTCAAGAAATATTTTTCTAAGAAAACAAATACGACAAGCGTGACGGTAATATCTTAACCGTAACTAAGGTTGTCCCATAACTTATCTACGTCACATATATGTAGGAAATATACGGTTTTCCCACCCCTACGCATGATACATTGCAAGGGACAACTGTATCTGTTTCATGAGCCAGTGAATCGTAACCATTTGTTTTCGATTAATGTTGGCACAACGAGACGGGCCGATATTAATTGAAGAGTTCCGGTTTTTATTCCCGCACTAGTGTTACGGTTTTTGTTTATTTTTTCGTGTAACCGCTTTTTGTAATTGATTGATGACTTGAATTGGTTTTAATCATCTTTAAGTTCTGCGAAATGTTTCAGATTGAATAATGTTATTTTAGTAACGGTAGTTTTATAGACTTATGATCTATTTTTTTTTATAAATTAAATTATCTTTATTTAAAAGGAAAAAGATTTTTGCGATTAGAGTTTAATTTTGATATTTTTTTATTTACAATTAATTAAAACACATTTTTCTGTACATATGAACAAATACAAACTTACTATCTAATACATATAAAATAAAATTTAAAATGTGGCATCAAAATACTCTTCCTCATCACCGCCCACTGGAAGCGTACCCAAGAGGCTGGCAGCATTGCCACGTTGTATGGAAATGCTTATTTTTTGTCTAAAATAGAAACCAGCCCTTGGGTCGCTCTTTTGATATTAGCTCCATATAAATTATGACAAAATTCAATCTCTAATTGTAGAACTATGGATAGATCGGTTATAAAAATCGGCCATTATCAGATTTTTAGTTTGGCATGTTTTTGTTTTTAAAATGCGAACTTTTACGGTGTTATTACAAAAAAGTTACTTAGACGTTTAGCGCGTGTTTAAGGTCTGTATTCGAATTTTAGAATTTTAAATATCTATCAAACACCTGTTTAACTTTTTTGTAATAATACCTTAACCGTCTGGTTTAGGTTAAAAAATACTTAATTTTTATACTTTGTAAAATAGAAACACTCAATAATTTCAAGCTCGTTCAATCGTTAACT
Organism: Heliothis virescens; assembly: GCA_002382865.2. NCBI lineage: Eukaryota > Metazoa > Arthropoda > Insecta > Lepidoptera > Noctuidae > Heliothis > Heliothis virescens. The sequence goes on along the minus strand of NWSH02000162.1, from coordinate 4,386,130 downwards.
TTTACTAACAGTTTAATAGAAAAGTTACTCTATTTTATTGTTGGGCTTTTATCGTTAAAATCGGTTCAGCGATTTTGTTAAACTAAGTTAACCAATAGATTAGAAGTTAATAAATTTCTCAGTATAATTTTATATCTATACTAATATTATAAAGCTGAAGAGTTTGTTTGTTTGTTTGAACGCGCTAATCTCAGGAACTACTGGACCGATTAAAAAAAATCTTTCAGTGTTAGATAGCCCATTTATCGAGGAAGGCTATTGGCTACTTTTTATCCGGGTGCATCGAGTAGCTCCCACGGGACGCGGGAGAAACCGCTGGCAGAAGCTAGTTCCTAGATAAAGCTATTGGACCATACAATACTGTAATGTACAGACGCGAGCACATCAACTTACCACAATCTGTCAAATTAGTTTAATAGATTTTCAACCTTATCACAACAGAGGAAAGTTATTCCTCGATTGGTAAAATTTGACAGATTCGGTTAGCTTGAACTGCTGGCGTCTGTACACATTCATACTCTCTCAATGTATTACTATGATTTTTTATCCTTCCGCGATAAAGGGTCTATCTAAACCTTGAAGAATTACTCAAATGGGTCCAGTAGTTGATGACATTTTTGCGTTCAAACAAAGATAAAACATTATCCAGATAAATGAATTACCTAGCTGCTTTAAAATGCGAGCAAAACCAGGGCATTCAACTTGTCCTACAAGAACAAAAGCCGTTTAAATAAAATCTTCAGGATAGCCGTACAATAGAGCCTTGGAATAATATTAACTTTTGTTTGAGAATTCATTGTTTATCCAGGTACGTAGCAAACATATTAATTAATTAATAATTCTACTAAACCCTTTTATTTTACGTTATTTAATGTCTCTGGTGGGATTTAAATTTATATTAAATTAAATATTCTTTATTTCAGTGATTTTGATCCATAATTTAAACAATCATCCATAATAAAAAGAAATAATAATAATATTAAAGAAATAACATAAATTATTACGTGTATTTTTTTTTAATAGCCTTTTTACTGTCCCACTGCTGGGCACAGGCCTCCTCTCAAATTGAGAAGGATTGAGCGTTAATCACCACTCTTGCTCAATGCGGGTTGGTGATTTCAGACTTTATAGTCCAGGTTTCCTCAAGATGTTTTCCTTCACCTTAATTCAGCCATGGTGTCTAGATATACTTAGAAAGTTATAACAAACATTAGTCAAAGTTGCCATGGTACTTGCCTGACCTGGAATCGAACCCACACACTCATACTTGAGAGGTTGGTGCTTTACCCACTAGGCCACCACGACTTTTTTTATTTTTTTTATTACGTGTATACTTTCTCAAAATAAATTACCCATCTTAAGGCAAAGGTTTAATACTATATTCCTAGTAGGCACTTATTTCCAAAATTAATTAGCATCGCTAATAACATAAGTTAAAATATTGAAGCCTACATTTTCTCCTAGCTCTGTTGAACAGCAAAACTTGGTAATCAAATACAATTTATTAATTCGAAATTTAATCGTGTTAAAGTTTAATTTCGGAGGCACTGTTCTGCCTATTAAGCTTAACGGAATTATGTGTACGTGTTTCGAAAACGTTATTTTTTTCAACGTTATTTGTTTTACGCTTTTTTTCGTAACATTATCTGGGTGTTAAAAATTAGTATGGTAATGTTTTTGGGTTGCTGTTTAATTTAATGGCTATAGTATTTTTCTAAAAGCTTAGTATAAAAGTTTATGTTTTATTTTTTTACACTTAGAACGTAGCGATCTCATATGCTTATCTTATAGGTATATTTGAAACTAGAATGTATTGTAATAATTTTTTTAATAAGAGCTTTAGTAGCGTCCTAAAATACTAGATTAAATTTTAAAGATACAAGTACAAAATTAACTTTGATACTAGCGCAATAGTAACCAGAGTCCTTTGAACTCAAAAAAAATAACATACCTGCGCCAATTTTTCAAATTATAAGGAAAAAAGTGCATCGATAATTGAATCATCACGGTTACCACGTTATTGCGTGAGTCAGTGCTGAAAACCGCACTCGAAGCAATCGTGAATCACCTATAATTACGAAAACTTTTATTACCGTCCTAACTGATTTGGTATCGGTTATTTGGGTACTTTAGGGTTCCTTGGCTATTGAATTAAAACGAAATCAAATAATAATTTTTATTTTCCAGAGGAATTGGTATTTTGACACTACAATCCATGTACAGTGTACAGACGACAGCAGAATCCGATTTTGTCATTTTTTTAAAACGAACCTTAACCTACTATTGTGATAAGGTTGAAAATCTATTAAAGTTAGGTTGAAGTGCTGATGTATGTACCTATAAATTCGCAAGTTACCATTCATTTATCTGTAGAAATGTGATGGCGTCCTAGCCGATTATCGGCCACGGCGGCTGTTCTCATATAAGGAGATCAGCCAGCTGCGCAGGACATATTATAGTGCACAAGCATTTGCGCAGACACAGGTGCACTCCCTATTCCCTCACTCTCATAACCCGATGGGACGGCAATCCGACACGACCGGAGAGAGATCAGGCGCAGGACCGACATTAACGTGCTCTCCGATGCACGGGTGAATCAATCACCAACTTCCAACTCCGGGCTGCTTTGTGAAAGTTTCTAAAACCCACAAAGCCATTTCGGCCCGTCCCGGGAATCGATGCCGAGACCTCGTGCTCAGCAGTCGGCTATGCGACAACTAGACCTTAGGGTAGAAATGTACATATTATATGACTCCTATAAACAAAAAATACTGTACAAAAAAGCTTCTACATTTTTATTTGTTCTATATTAAAAATAGGCAGCAAAAATTGGCATTTTTAGTTAAACACCAAAATTCATAAAACCAATTCGTTATACTCTCTACATACACACGTATGGTATTGAGAAGTTTTTTTTTTAATAAAAATATTCCATTCCGTTGCAATTTCGAAAATAAAAAAAAATACAAAAAATCCTAAACAACGCATTCGTAGAATTAATCAAAGGTTGATTCATTTTTCAAACAATACAATCCAAAAAATATGTGAATCGATTCACGCTTGACCGCAATTTTTTGTCTGTATTCACAAATTTTATAATAACACCTTAACATATAATAATAGGTGGTCGTGAATAAAATGGCATTGAGTTTTTGTGTTTTCGCAAAAAAAAGGTTAATTTGGGATACGCTGAATGGTAATTTCCGGCTTAATGTTGCCTACTGTAATTTTTGCTTTTGCCGACAATTGATAGATTCACTAAGGACATTTTTTATTCATTCTTTAGGGTTTATAAGTATCCCTGCGGGGCCCACTAGGGCCAGAGCCCGTCGGGGCTGCGGGTTGTTCGTAAGAGTTACCGCGGCCCTGGCACACAAAGGGCTCCCGAAAGAACACGGTGGGTTTTAGTCAGTAAAAGTCTGACACTCCCTCCCGCTGTCACCCACAGCGGGAGGGGTCATACTGATTTCCCATCGAAATAAAAAAAGAGTTTATAAGTATGTATCAGGTTTCGTTATCTGTTTTCTTCTATATTACAAAAATGACTCCCCATTTTATCTGGTCATCGAATCACACCTGAATAGCTGGACTTATTCCAATGTTTATTTATTTGTTGTGTACTTTGTAGACGGGAGAAGGTTCATATGATACAAAAAAGTTTTATCTTATTTTCTTTCGGGTGAAACAGCGGGAAACTACTAGTATTCAATACAAATTAGTCCTAGACAATACATACTTGTATTTAGGCCATGTTATTGCTAAATAGGCTCTCATATATTCGGTATCCGATTACACAGACGTATCTACTGTGATTGCCAGGTCAAAGATCGCATAGTGAATAATTAATGTTCAGTTACTAGGCCAACGAACATTAGAAGCAATGAATCATTGTACCAAATACCTACAGAATAATAGAACTATTTTCAATCGTGTCTAAGTAACAAATAAGATAAATTTTCTATAGCACACTACCGCCATTGTACAGACGACAGCAGGTCAATGTACACGAATCTGTCAAATTTTACCAATCGAATATTAACCTTCCACTATTGTGATAAGGTTGAAAATCGATCGCAGAAATTTGACAGATTTGTGTGCACTGACCTGCTGTCGTCTGTACCGAAGTACCACTTCAACACAACCTCATTACCCCAACCATAAACAAAACATCAACAATGCATTTTAAAAATGGAATGCTGGCGTTTGAAAGAACTACTTTCTCCACTCTATTTAAAAAGTTACGCTTAACGTTAAAAGAGTTATTGAGGTCACAGATAAAGAGTTTGTACTTCGTAACGGTAAAATATTTTCTATAATTTTAGAGTGGATGAAAAACACGCTGTTGTCAACTGCTTGTCAAATGGCGCCACTATAATCGTAATGGGTTTTTTACAAAATGGCCGCTGGCTGACATATTTCAACATGTTTTAAGTAGCTGGCTGCATTGACGCTTTAAAGAGAAATCTTTAGTCATATTACTGTACTGCAGGACAACAAAGACGTCGTTATTATTCGTTGTATTCTAAGTATTTATTACACAGAGACTTGTTGAAGGCCTATAATGTTTATACTTCGATAAATCAATACCTAAACGTCTTGCTAATAAGTCAACGAACTTACTCATGACACATTTGATGATGTAATACTTTTATCAGCTCCTGGAAGATAAGTTTGCCCTCCATAATCCTTACTGAGAAATCGTAACGTCAATATTTATATTTGTCATCGTTTCTTCTTGACATAGGTGTGAGTGAGGAATAAGTAACTGACTAATGTAAACTATTGTTTTGTCTAGCGTGTTGAAAGTAAAAATAAATAAACTAAATACAATAGGTATTAAAATTATTAAAAGCAGCATGAAAATATTGATTTTTAATCGTAAGCTTTTCAATTTTTAAGTCCAACCTTCTGAACACTACTAAAAATAGTTACAAAATAACCCGATTAAAAATAATATCGGACGATGCATCACCGGCATTAAAAATTGGGTTTACAAGACGTTAAATTAACAAACTAGGTCAAAGAACAAAGAATGCTTCATAAACAGCAAACATTGTAATAGAACACTATTGACCTGACGGTTAAACAAAGGCTTTTATCTCATTCCACTGAACCCTAAATTCGATAACCTGTGTGAACAGCAAATATTTCTAATTTGATGTGTTATACGATACTGGCTGGTATGAGTTCGTTTCTTTGTCTCTGGTTATCGCGATTTGAAAATGGAGTGTTCGATGTTTGATTGTGCAACGGATTTTTAAATGGCGCGCAATTCTTATGCAAAGCTTCGCAAAAATGCCGTTAAGAATTTAGTACGTTTATATCAAGAGGTTAATAAATGTATTTCATAGTAAAAACGCTACATGAGGGCAACAACTTAGATATTTCCGTAAATTACTTTTAGTGGAACGCTTGAAGAATAAATTACATATCTAGATATGAACTGACGTCAAAGCATATACTTATCGTTTTCTGTGTACCCATTTCATTCATTCATTTTAAATGTAAGTTACCACGTTATCAAATACAAGGAACGCGATCGAAGGCGCCATTCCAATTTCAAATCCAAATACTGATTTAATATTCTTTATTCAAATATGACATTTGATGGATAATTTCCGCCATGTTTTAATAATTACGCGGCCATTTGTTTCAATTTTATTTTTTGGTTGAGAATCATATTTGAATAATGATTCAATTAATGAATTAATGTACTGGCAATTAATTAATGATACTTTGCGATCGGGACGCCAAATGGCATTTTTTTTGTTCCTTTATATTTTCATTTGAACGTTCATAAAATATGAGTGTTCGAATTTTCATAAATTGATATTTACCTGTTACAATATTAAATATTTTGACTTTAATTATTTAGGTATGGCGGAATTCAATTATTGCAAAGAAATTTTCCGTAACAAACGATAGCTGTAGGTATATCTCAATTCCAAATACACCTTTATAAGTATTTTCATTATTTCTCTGTGAAAATATTCTCCGGTACTGAATAACTAAAATTAATTTAGGAGTTCTTTAATTTATTTCTTCCGAGAATCGATTACGTGTCTTATACATGGTCCAAGCCGAGTTCTATATGAATCTTTTTCAAAATGAGTGTCAATTGTTTCAAACATGAAACCATCAAATGTTACCTACGTCACTTTTTACCGACTTCCCAAAAAGAAAGAGATTTTCAATTTGTCTGTTCAGAATATGTTTTTATGTAGCTGATTGACAAAAAATATCTGATATATTTTATTTCTTTTTTTTACAGCTGATCCGTTGCCAGGCAAACACGTACCGCTAGAAAGCTATGAGAGCGAATTGGAGAGGGAGCACGCGCTTCCCACGTCCGTCCCCAACGCTGACATACTCAAGACTAACAGCAATCCGACGTACCATAAGCCGAGGTAAGCTTGCGCTAGTTCTTTTTTTAAATTTAGTTGGTACTTGTATAAAAACAGTTCAAACTTCAAAGTTGCGAGACTCTTTAGTATCAAACGCATGGCATATGGGGCTATGGGATGGTTCGAAAGAATTACCACGGCCCTGATACACAAAGGGCTCCAGAAGGAGCAAACGTGGGTTTTAGTCAGAAAAAGTGTCACACTCGCACATCTGATAATTTACCATCTCAAAAAAAATAGATTTTGAAAATTATAGCATCCCATAACAATTTTAAGTAACTAATACCTGCATTCGAGACTTATCCTGATAACCAGCTATCTAAACCACCAAGCCATCATTTGAAAACAGGTCAAAAGTTATGAAATCTTTTTTTATTATTCTACATTTTTAAACTAGAACCGTAATCGTAAAACCACGGACATACGTTCCTAATTACCCTTATCAAAACATTCCACATAAAAAAACAAACATTATCGTTAAATTTCAAAACGGAATGACCGCTAATCGTAATTTTACACGCTGCGTAAAACGTTACGCGGGCAACTTTACCCGGAACGCGTAAAAAGAAGGAATTCTCACGGACAGTTTAGTTCGTTCTGATCGTAAAATTGGCATAACCTAGCAGTATCATTTACAAACGATTAGCTTTATATTAGGGTTGCCAACGAATTAAAAAAGGAAAAAGTACATTAAAAATAAAATAAAAAGGCACAAGAAATATTAAAGCCTTTTTGCTGAAAATAATAGGACAGAAAGTATAATTAAATGGATGCTGAAATAAATTATATTAAACATGGCCACGAATAACTATTATTATTAAAAATATTATTTTTGGTTTCAAAATTAGTACACAAAATTAATAAAAAGTAATAATGTATTTTTAATCAGCACTAAAAAAATAGAAAAGAGATGTTTTTTTTTATTATTTATTACCTTCAACTACCACTCTTTTATGACATTGATTTTTAATTAGGATGGTATTATTAAAAAGTAATAAAAAAATAAAAATAAACAGTGGCAACCCTACTTTTACTATAATAATTGACTCACAAAAACAAATTAATTGGTAGTTTACTCGAACCGGTTCAAAAACTTCATTTTGATCACAAATTCTCATTTCCCATGATTTCATTAATTTAATTGATTTGACAACATTAAAATGAGATTTTATTATCTAAGTTTGTAGTACCAACTTATCTGATTTTAGGTAGAACGTATAAATTTTATAATAAACAGGTGATAATAGATAAAGTTTAGTTTCAAAATTATATGCGGTGTAGTAGTCCATTCATGTATAAGTTATATTAATTGATAATTACCAACCTTCTTTCGCGAATAAAATTAAGATATGCTACTAGATAATGATTTCATTTTAACGTGGTGATCGTTTTTAAGATAAGAAAGAGGCTTTTTTATAAGTCAAGCAAGTTTTTTTGGAACTGCGAATATAATATTTTCGCACCACTGTTATATTATGATACTAACTTTCCGGCGGTTTCATCCGCTTCCTGAGAGAACTACTATGCGCACCCGGATAAAAAGGAGCCTTTATGTTATTCTGATGTATAAGCTATTATTACTGCCAAGTTTTATTTAAATCCATCCATTACTTTTTGCGTGAAAGAGTAACATACCTACATGATGATGGCATCCTAGCCGATTGCCGGCCACGGCGGCTGTTCTCATATAAGGAGATCAGCCAGCTGCGCAGGACATAATAATATTATAGTGCACAAGCATTTGCGCAGACACAGGTGCACTCCCTATTCCCTCACTCTCATAACCCGATGGGACGGCAATCCGACANATATTAAATATTTTGACTTTAATTATTTAGGTATGGCGGAATTCAATTATTGCAAAGAAATTTTCCGTAACAAACGATAGCTGTAGGTATATCTCAATTCCAAATACACCTTTATAAGTATTTTCATTATTTCTCTGTGAAAATATTCTCCGGTACTGAATAACTAAAATTAATTTAGGAGTTCTTTAATTTATTTCTTCCGAGAATCGATTACGTGTCTTATACATGGTCCAAGCCGAGTTCTATATGAATCTTTTTCAAAATGAGTGTCAATTGTTTCAAACATGAAACCATCAAATGTTACCTACGTCACTTTTTACCGACTTCCCAAAAAGAAAGAGATTTTCAATTTGTCTGTTCAGAATATGTTTTTATGTAGCTGATTGACAAAAAATATCTGATATATTTTATTTCTTTTTTTTACAGCTGATCCGTTGCCAGGCAAACACGTACCGCTAGAAAGCTATGAGAGCGAATTGGAGAGGGAGCACGCGCTTCCCACGTCCGTCCCCAACGCTGACATACTCAAGACTAACAGCAATCCGACGTACCATAAGCCGAGGTAAGCTTGCGCTAGTTCTTTTTTTAAATTTAGTTGGTACTTGTATAAAAACAGTTCAAACTTCAAAGTTGCGAGACTCTTTAGTATCAAACGCATGGCATATGGGGCTATGGGATGGTTCGAAAGAATTACCACGGCCCTGATACACAAAGGGCTCCAGAAGGAGCAAACGTGGGTTTTAGTCAGAAAAAGTGTCACACTCGCACATCTGATAATTTACCATCTCAAAAAAAATAGATTTTGAAAATTATAGCATCCCATAACAATTTTAAGTAACTAATACCTGCATTCGAGACTTATCCTGATAACCAGCTATCTAAACCACCAAGCCATCATTTGAAAACAGGTCAAAAGTTATGAAATCTTTTTTTATTATTCTACATTTTTAAACTAGAACCGTAATCGTAAAACCACGGACATACGTTCCTAATTACCCTTATCAAAACATTCCACATAAAAAAACAAACATTATCGTTAAATTTCAAAACGGAATGACCGCTAATCGTAATTTTACACGCTGCGTAAAACGTTACGCGGGCAACTTTACCCGGAACGCGTAAAAAGAAGGAATTCTCACGGACAGTTTAGTTCGTTCTGATCGTAAAATTGGCATAACCTAGCAGTATCATTTACAAACGATTAGCTTTATATTAGGGTTGCCAACGAATTAAAAAAGGAAAAAGTACATTAAAAATAAAATAAAAAGGCACAAGAAATATTAAAGCCTTTTTGCTGAAAATAATAGGACAGAAAGTATAATTAAATGGATGCTGAAATAAATTATATTAAACATGGCCACGAATAACTATTATTATTAAAAATATTATTTTTGGTTTCAAAATTAGTACACAAAATTAATAAAAAGTAATAATGTATTTTTAATCAGCACTAAAAAAATAGAAAAGAGATGTTTTTTTTTATTATTTATTACCTTCAACTACCACTCTTTTATGACATTGATTTTTAATTAGGATGGTATTATTAAAAAGTAATAAAAAAATAAAAATAAACAGTGGCAACCCTACTTTTACTATAATAATTGACTCACAAAAACAAATTAATTGGTAGTTTACTCGAACCGGTTCAAAAACTTCATTTTGATCACAAATTCTCATTTCCCATGATTTCATTAATTTAATTGATTTGACAACATTAAAATGAGATTTTATTATCTAAGTTTGTAGTACCAACTTATCTGATTTTAGGTAGAACGTATAAATTTTATAATAAACAGGTGATAATAGATAAAGTTTAGTTTCAAAATTATATGCGGTGTAGTAGTCCATTCATGTATAAGTTATATTAATTGATAATTACCAACCTTCTTTCGCGAATAAAATTAAGATATGCTACTAGATAATGATTTCATTTTAACGTGGTGATCGTTTTTAAGATAAGAAAGAGGCTTTTTTATAAGTCAAGCAAGTTTTTTTGGAACTGCGAATATAATATTTTCGCACCACTGTTATATTATGATACTAACTTTCCGGCGGTTTCATCCGCTTCCTGAGAGAACTACTATGCGCACCCGGATAAAAAGGAGCCTTTATGTTATTCTGATGTATAAGCTATTATTACTGCCAAGTTTTATTTAAATCCATCCATTACTTTTTGCGTGAAAGAGTAACATACCTACATGATGATGGCATCCTAGCCGATTGCCGGCCACGGCGGCTGTTCTCATATAAGGAGATCAGCCAGCTGCGCAGGACATAATAATATTATAGTGCACAAGCATTTGCGCAGACACAGGTGCACTCCCTATTCCCTCACTCTCATAACCCGATGTGGTCCTGCGCCTGATCTCTCTCCGGTCGTGACGGAACATACATACATACATCGTCACAAACTTTCGCTTTTGTAATATTGGTGTGATTAGTAGGATTAAAAAAACTATTCTACCATAAGCGACACATTTAAAAATGCTTTCCAAAACTATAATTTTACAATACCATTTTAACCAAAGCCCAATTTGGAAAAGGTAGGTACCTATAATTTAACTCAAAAGACATTATGTCTCCTAATGTACCTTTTTACGATGTAACTTCGAAAATTTTGCTTAATTCGAACATTTTTTAATCTCACTGAACGCTGAAAAGATGGGTTCATTTGATTTTCAGTGGGTTTTATTGCTGTAGGTTTTAGACATCTGGTATTTGTTAAATGTCTCAATCTATTCGGTCTTGAATGAGCGTAGGACCTAATTAGGTCTCAGTTGAAGTAATTTTTTACTTGATACAAAATAAATTAATGAAATTCTGTAAACAATAAATTGTAATTTGATGTTTGTATGTCTGTCTCTTTACATTGAAAAGAACACAAAAGTACCTATGTATTACTAGGTCGAGTAAAAAATAAGGTTCAAACTCAAACGCATTTTTCTTACAAAAAGCCTTTTAAAAGCAAAACGTGAAGCTATTTGCACCAGCACATCAAGTTACCACAATCTGTAAAATTTCTGCAATGGATTTTCAACCTTATCACAATAGTGGAAGTTTAATGTTCGATTGGTGAAATTTGACAGATTGTGGTTGACCTGATGTCAACCTGTACATGGTTCCAAGGACTTGGTCTCACGGAGAGCAACCGTCAAGAAACTCCAACTTAAATCCTCCAAAAATATCATCCAATCTATTGCATAATTAGACTTGTCGCACATCACGAATCTCCCAAAATCGTGTGCAGTAATTACGACACTGCAGAAGTCCCCACGCGTGGCCTGGCTTATGTAATTACCCACACAGACGAATTTCCCTTTCCCCTAGGACTAACACAATATCGTCTAATTAGACGAAGCTCGGCCGTTTCACAGTAGGAATTATCTTACAGCTTTATTCGTAATTGGAAATTATAGTCGTATAAGTTAAAACGGTACTTATTTTTTTCAAAATTACTATAGGAAATCTTTGGGATCAGTCTTCGTTTTCGCGATATCAAAAACGGTTGACTGGACTTTCGTGTGGGTTTTAACAAGCAGTAAAATTCGTATGAAACACTACATTATGTACCTACTTATATGTTAGTCCCGTGCTCGCACAAAGTATAGCCTATGTAACTTCAAAATAGTCTAGCTTTCCAACGGTGAAACAATTTTTAGAGTCATTCTAGTACTTTGTGAGCTAATTCGGTAAAAACATACTACTTACATACAAATCTTTCCTGTTCATAATAGTAGTTTAGATTCATATTACAGACTAGCTTCCGCCAGCGGTTTCACCCGCTTTCCCGTGGGAACTACTAAGGGTACCCGGATAAAAAGTAGCCTATAGCCTTCCCTGGTAAATGGGCTATCTAACACTGAAATAATTTTTCAAATCGGACCAGAACTTCCTGAGATTAGCGCGTTCAAACAAACAAACAAACTCTTCAGCTTTATAATATTAGTATAGATTAGATTCATAGTACAGATATTACGTGAAAACTTACACAAGTAACAACCCAGCATCAAACTTTTCTACCATTTCTTTTGACTCCAATATCCGAACTACAAAATAATGCCAAAACTCCAACAAAAAGAAGAAATAATATAAGTGTAAAGTAACAGAAAAGTATTTTCTTTCAATGAACACAGATCAATCAAATGTATTGATCGCGAGTTCTGTGAACGAACTTTGAACAGTGAGTCTCAAAGTTTACTTGACCCCCTTGTAAGATGGCGTTTTGAAAGCGGGTGATGCATCGGTTATAGTTTTTCGCTGATGTTTTACTTTTAAAGGAAGTTTTGGTTTGGTTTTTGTGAATTCAGCTTCTGTTTACGTTAATGGTACAACAAAATGTAAGTATTTATAGAACGAAATAGACGTTGTATTTTCATCTCGTAAAGTACTTGGTTTGGGGATGGGAAATGTAAGCAGAAGTCTCGTCAATTTCGTATACATGTTTGATTGAAATGAGCCAGAAAATATTATAAGGTAGCTACACCTACTTCGTGCCTACTTTACGGAAAACTTTGAGAAACACTGTATTAACGCTAAAAGCTTCATTGAACTTTGTTATACAGAATCGCGGATTCATTTGAATGAGAACAATTTCACAATAACTGCGCATAATGAATTGATACAAATTATAATAAATGTGCTGTCGGTATTTTTGTCATCAATTACTAAATATTTAATAATCTGTTTTCCCGAGATTTCAACAAGGCGACAACTTCCCGTATCCGGGTAAAAGGTAGCCTTGTATTTTTTCTGTCTCTAGAATATTTTGTGCACCAAATTTCATTTTTAGGTCAGCACATCAAGTTGCCACAATCTGTCAAATTTCTGCAATCGATTTTCAACCTTATCACAATGGAGGTAGGTTAATGTTCGACTGGTAAAATTTTACAGATTCGTATACGTTGACCTGCTGTCGTCTGTACATAATCTTTTTGCAATAACTTTTTCGCCAAGGGGCGACAGACATATAAATGGAGTAACTTTCATATTTAGAGTGTTAGCAAGTATAGCAAGGATTTATCTTTATAGATGCTACTGGTATTTACCAAAATTCAGGTTTGTGTCGTAACTGCCTACAATTGTCAGATTAAAGTCACCTTAATTAATGCAACAGTAATTAAACTTAGTTCTAACTTCATTGTTGCTATTCTTTGAGTTTTAATAAAATACGTGACAGTAAAAGTTTTATAAGAATTAAGGTTGGGCTATGGAAACCGCGGGCTGTTTTAGCCGTGTTAATCATCATCTGCCTAGCCTTTTCCCAACTACGTTGGGGTCGGCTTCCAGTCTAACCGGATGCAGCTGAGAACCAGTATTTTACATGGAGCGACTCTCTACTACCACAGTTAACCGGGCAACTGGCACCGCCTTGGTAAGACTGGTTGTCAGACTTTCTGGCTTCTGACTATCCGAAACGACTGTCAAAGATGTTCAAATGACAGCCGGGACCCACCAGTTTATCGTGCCTTCCGAAACAAAATTACTGCCACCTTCACCGGTTCCAGATAAAGTCAAAATAAAAAACATTTATGTATATATATGGCACTATCTGTAAGATAGCTATCTAACTGTACTCTGGGACCTGTGAAACTGGCGGTCTATTTTCTTATATTATAGGTAAATTTTTAAATATTTTTTCATTAGCTTCCGCCAGCGGTTTCACCCGCTCTCCCGTGGGAACTACTGCACGCACCCGAATAAAAAGTAGCCTATAACCTTCCTCGATAAATGGGCTATCTAACACTGAAAGAATTTTTCAAATCTGTCCAGTAGTTCCTGAGATTAGCGCGTTCAAACAAACAAACAAACAAACTCTTCAGCTTTATAATATTAGTATAGATTAGTATAGATTATCTGTCAAATATCAAACCTTTTTAAAAAACAATTGAACCCTACTTTTTCTATAGGTCGTAAACCAGTATATACCCACATATTTGGCACTTGATCAAGTAATATCTTTTGATAGCACACTTTATAGGCATGTCGTAAGATGTCTTATGGATCAATTTTAGTTCGTTTATATGGTATACTAGCTTCTGCCAGCGGTTTCACCCGCGTCCTGTGGGAACTACATCGGCGCACCCGGATACAAAGTAGCCTATAGCCTTCCTCGATAAATGGGCTATCTAACACTGAAAGAATGTTTAAAATCGGACTAGTAGTTCCTGAGATTAGCGCGTTCAAACAAACAAACTCTTCAGCTTTATAATATTAAGTATAGATAGCAAGTTATTGTAGTCAAACACTCTCTTGAAAGTCTTCTAAATATAATGAACTTGTGACATTGTTGTGTTATGAAAGTTCTTGTAGGTAAGTTAGTTAAACTGATTAGCAGTTTAGATAAGTTGAGCAGTGCAAGACGCAGTCAATCCATGGATTTGCGATCCTCTTTTGAGCATAGCCCTTCTTACTCAAATACATACCTACGTAAACCATGTTTATGAATCAGTATATCTATTTTTGAAAACCGAATATAAATCCGTGTTTTTTTTTAGTTTACCAGACAGAAAATGAGGCAAAAAAAGACTCACTGTCAGTCTCACAGGTGCCAAATAAAGTTCCATATAATCCAGTTCCAGTCAGTCCAGTTAGTCATTATCTATCAGATAGCTATGTAGAACATTATCTGGGACCTATGAAACTGGCTGTTAGTTGATATTGATAATCACGTCGACCTTCAGCTGGTTGTCGTCTGTTCTACGGCCTGTAATCAAGTTCTAATCTTCGCGGTTTTCGTGGACCCAAAAATGACGACTTATAAGTCGTTGGTAAGTCTCGTTAGTACGATTATGCAAATCTGTGAGTAACAAAGGACACGATTCACGACTAATCGTGTTTATAATCAGTTTAGCCATTCGGAGTTGCGAATTAACGCACCGTGGATTGGCAACTGTAGGATGGTCTCGGAACTGGAAAAACCTCGGATATTCATCATGTGCCTAGCCTTTTCCTGTGTTGAGGTCAGCTTTCAGTCTAACTGGAGTCAGCTGAGAAAACCACGGATATTATGCTTTTCTTAATCCTTATTATAAATGCATAAGGAACTTTGTCTTTCTAACGCGCTGACGTGCCAAACCTATTGAGCAAATTTAAACGGGCACAGATAGTCTAGACTCTTGAGCCCAAGAAAGGATATAGGCTACTTTTTATCCGGGTGCAGGAATAAGTGTGCTCGGGGTGCAGATGGGACAGCTAGATCTTGTACAGACATCAGCAGGTCAACGTATACGAATCTGTCGAATTTGACCAATCAAACATAAACCTACCTCCATTGTGATAAGGTTGTGGTAACTTGATGTGCTGTTGTCTGTACATAACGCCTTGACATTATGGCATATTTTCAATTTTATTCTCGAAACCACGATGACCAAGGGAAATAACAATGAATTTTAAGTCTTTAAATTGAAACATCCAAACTGAAAATCTCCTCCTTTTTAGAGAAGTCGGTCAAAAACGAAAACCCATATTGCTTAAGCATGCCTTCTCTATGTACAGGTAATAAAATTCGCAGAAAATTAAATAAATACAAACGATATATCTCTTGGCTTATACCATTCGAATCACCGTCATTTGTTTTGACAGCAGGGTATTAATATCTCAATCATGCTTAGAGAGCATAAAATAAGGAATATCGAGTGAATCCGCGCTTAAATCCTATACGGAAATGTACGTTTTGTTTTTGTTTTAGTATGAGGATATGTTTATATCGATATAAGCTGTTTCCCGTGCATCTACTCTGATAAATAAATTAATTTTTGTAATGCTTGAGGATACCTGGACTATAAAGTCTGAAATCACCAACCCGCATTGAGCAAGCGTGGTGATTGACGCTCAATCCTTCTCCGTGTGAGAGGAGGCCTGTGCCCAGCAGTGGGACGATAAAAAGGGCTATTAAAAATGTTTGAGTAATTAAAGATCATGTCCATACCTGCCTATTATACATAAATAAAGGAAGCTTTTTTATTTCGAAATTAGGTCTATTATTTCCAAGATTAGTTCTGGAATAAACATAATTCTATCTGTACTAATATTATAAAGCTGAAGAGTTTGTTTGAACGCGCTAATCTCAGAAACGACTGGTCCGATTTTTAAAATTATTTCAGTGTTAGATAGCCCATTTATCGAGGAAGGCTATAGGCTACTTTTTATCCGGGTGCGCGGAGTAGTTCCTACGGTACGCGGGTCAACCCGCTGGCAAAAGCTAGTACTAAATAAAGAGAAAATAATTTTTTGTTTGTTAGTACCCTTATTAAAAACTACTGAACTGATTTGAATAATTCTTTCACTGTGGGAAAGCTACACTATACCCGAGTAATTTAGGCTCTATCTTACTCGGGTACGAGGTTAACTTCCTCTGGGACGCGGGTGAAACCACGGGAAAACAGCTAGTACACAGGGGTTCTTTGAATAAATATGCTTTAAAACTAGTCCATCGATGTAATTCTATGTAAAAATGTAAGTACAAACATTTTTTTTAGCTTCGTTCGTATCATTATGGTCAATTATGGCCGTTCACCCCATGACAGGTGACGCAAGAATAAAATGGCCGATGGAAAACTGAATATAGAGTTGTTGTCTATGGTATTTTTATGATAATTTTTGTAGTGTCTATTAATTGTTGTTAATGTTAAGATCACTAGATTTAGGGCTGGTTTCACAGGTACCAGATAACAGGTACCTACCATAAAAAAGTAGTCAACATTAAATACATATACACACTTATAACATGCATTATCTGTCAGATTTGGTTACTGTGAAAGGCTCCCTTAATGTTTAATATTATACCTACCATCTAATCGGCCTTGGACGCCATTATTATGGACTTACTTATATCATATTTTAACGAAAAATTTTCGAGGGTTTTATCTATATTTTTGCTAAGTAATTAAGTATAGTTAGAAAATACAGTAGACAGTCCGACAGACAAAACCAGTCATTATATTAGTAAAGAGTCATTTATTTATAGTGTGTGGTATCATTGATTATAATATATTATATTAATTACAGTATAGATTTCCATAATATCAATCCTGATATAATTAATTAAACTGGTTTTTGAACATTCATTAAATACGGCTCATTATTAAAAGTTAAAACTTGTTATTCAGTTAACTACGCGCCCACACCTGTTTTTTGCCATTTATATCCTAACTACCTTCCGCCAGCGGTTTCACCCGCCTCCCCGTTGGAACTACTGCGCGCACCCGGATAAAAGTAGCCTATAACCTTCCTCGATAAATGGGCTCGATAAATCTAAAGCTGGAGAGTTTGTGTGTTCGTTTGAACGCGCTAATCTTAGAAACAACTGGTCCGATTTGAAAAATTCTTTCAGTGTTAGATAGCCCATTTATTTAGGCAGGCTATAGGCTACTTTTTATTTGGGTGCGCCGAGTAGTTCCCACGGGACGCGGGTGAAACCGCTGTATTGGTATAAACTGCTTAGATAATCGTATTTTTTCTAAAATTCTTATTCTAAAAGGCTGGCGTCTCTTAGTCTCAGCGTGAGACTATATTAAAATATTTTCAGTTATAAATTTGAATACTCAAATAAAATAAAAACAAGTTGTATCAGTCTATTATCTCAGCCTGGATCTGAGTCTGCAGGCGATCCATTAATCTAGCCGCATTGTTCACATTCGCAGCAAACTGAAGTTTTTTGTTTTATTGCCAAAACAAAACTTGTTTATGTACTCGGGTTTATTACAACTCGGTTTGTATAAATTGTTTTTCATTACTATTAAGACCAGTCTCTAAAGTTTTAGATAGCTAAGTGATAGATCATCATCTGCCTAGCCGTTTCCCAACTACGTTGGGGACGTCTTCTAGTCTAACCGGATGCAGCTGAGAACCAGTGTTTTACATGGAGCGACTGCCTGTCTGACCTCCACAACCCACTTACCTGGGCAACCTGGCACCGGGTTGGTAAGACTGGTTGTAGACTTTCTGGCTTCTGACTACCGTAACGACTGCCAAAGATGTTCAAATGACAGGCCGGGACCTTCCGAAACACCGAAGAACTCGTTATGACAAGATGGTCACCCATCCACGGACCGACCGCGCCAAGCTTAACCTTATGATCGATCGATCCGCGAGGCATTGACTTAGCCACGAGCTCTTATAACTACGTGATAGGTACTCCCATAGAAAAGAAGTGAAAATTAAAAAATATTTCTAGGGCATTATCTATCAGATAGCTATCTGGAACTTTATCAGGTACCTGTGAAAATGGCCCTTACTCTATCTGTCAGATAACTATCTACAACTTTATCAGGTACCTGTGTAACTGGCCCTTATTTCTAGTAAGTTAATACAATGGCTCGTTAGTTTTGAAAGTAATTATGATTATTTAATGGCTTTTAGTGTAGGCGGTATAATGATTATAGACACTACGATATTTTAGTAATACCGTGATCGCATTTCGATATCAATAATGGCATCATTCTTGTATTTCTAACATAAATTCTAAAATTGTATGTATGTATAGGCAGACTCAATTACAATATTTATCTAAATAGCCATCTTGTTACATATCTTAACGCCTACGAATTCGCATTTGAATGTCATAATATTGACATTTTGTTTTAAAATTTAAAATCTATAAACTTATAAAATCGTTACATGTTACTCGTACCGCCAACTAGTGGCGAGTAGCGAAACTAAATTTGCGTAAACTTAATTAGATGTACGCAAATTTTATCTTTCAACGATCTTATTGTGTTTGCTTTAACTATTTTTATTATACTGAATAATGTTTTGTACTATGTACTTAGTTAAAACAATAGCCATTTAATTGGGGCCGAGTTTTAAACTGATAACAATCCGCATTGTTCTAGTAACGCCATCTATTAGCAAATAGCACGAAGTAAGTTAAGGAGATTACGGGCAAAAAGTTTTGCTCATTAAACGTAAATTCTTTATCTGTATAAAATTAATCTGTGTTTTAAATTATATTCTTTTATTTAAAGCTAAGTCATAAATATGAATTAACTTCCTATCTCAAAATTTGCAAAATTGGATTCGGTTTTGCCATATTTCCAACCATTTTAGCAGTGACTTCAACAGGTATCTATAAAGTTTAAAATCTAGATTTTTTCACACGGAATCTCATTAAAATGCGGTTTGCGTACCGAAAATAAAGTGAACTGAATGGCATAGCTATGGCACATTGCCAGTTTTTGTCATTTCCATAGCAGACTACTATTTGAATACTGATCTCTGCACTAGAACAAATAGTACTGAAATAGAGGTCTTTATACACTGGTTACTGGCTTAAGGTCAACGACATTTGGAAAAATATTCGCTTATACGGTATTGCCATAATAAAATTTACGCTCCAATTTCGGGGTATTTAATTGCCTTTTGGAAACCAACAAAAAGGAATGTTTGTAAACAATTTCTTGCTTAAATTTCTGGTGTTTTTTTATTTATGAACGAATTTACGTTTTTTTTAACTCGTATTTTTTCCTGGTTGCACTCGTTTTCTTAAAATCATCGGTCTCTTATACTAATAGTTTTACGATGGATTATTTACTGATTGGATTATCTATTCGTTAATTTGCTATTGAAGCTTGCAATTTGCCATAAAATAAGGAGCTTGTTTCAAAATGTTTTCTCTAACTGCAAACAAACGGACAGATCGGTTATAAAAATCTAATACAGGTTCTAACGGGCAGGTAAAAACAAACTAACAGACAAGCTTATTCATATACATATAAAGTGTTATTTAGATTCACGATATGTCTTCAAGTTTCTAAAATAAACCTCGTCAGATTTTACTTAGAACCAGTAGAACATTAACACGTTTTTGTTTCCGAGAAATCAACCTACGTAATAAGATACACATTGCATTTTATACGTAGAAATACAAGCGTTTGCCACGGGTTCACTTCACAATTACATTACTTTGCAGTGAAGATAAAGTAGATCCCTTGCTTTGCGATTAGATACTAATGTCAGAAATCTATCGAAAATTAATGGATGGATAGATTATTTAAATCCATGGTAAAAGTTATTTAGTAAAAATTTTAGCTTTAGAATTTTGTATTTTATCTGAAAGTCTTCAGTTGTTTTATTCTAAAGGACATACAGACTGCGTTATTTTCTCAATATGTAAGGTTAAAGGCAATTTAAGACGATGACGTATTCTTATTTGAGACGAAAATCTGAGCCTAAGAGATAATCTTATCGATAACAAAGTTTCTTGGAAGCTCGATTATCGATATAATCTTGCACAAAAATACTTTAATCGTTTACCTCTAGATTCTGAAAAAATACAAATGTTTTATATTTTCTATATATTTTTTTTATCTATTTCGGTTTTTGATCGTGATCAAATGAAATAGACCATGTCTCAGGATAGCAACTAGTTGAGATGTCATGACAAAAAATATTATCTTCTATGATCTGAAACTGCAAACTGTTTTATCCCAACAATAGCCTCTGCCAGCGGTTTCACCCGCGTCCCGTGGGAACTACTCGGCGCACCCGGACAAAAAGTAGCCTGTAGCCTTCCTCGATAAATGGGCTATCTAACACTGAAACAAGT